>VXAX01000013.1:0-24449 GCA_013399835.1 Leptocoma aspasia | reverse complement strand
TGGATAATACACCTGAACAGGATCAATACATTTTAACAGCAACTTTAAACTCAGAGAAAACTAGAACTGTAATGAATGAACCTTATTATTATTCATAACACTGCCACCGGTGAAAGGGACAATATGGGAGCCAATGTGAAGGAGCAAAAACGAGACACCAGGGTCAGTGAGGGAAGAAGTCAAGCTCAGATGGGAGGTAGGAGGAGAATGCTGAAAGCTTTTTGTGAGTTATGGAAAAGACTCTTGTTTTATGTAACACATGAGACTGTGGGGAGATGAAAAGTTCAATTTGGGCAAGAGGGAGACTCCAAGTTAGAGTCAGCAGATGATTAAGTAGCTGTAACAGCTGTGATCCCATGAGTAGCTGGAACAGAGAAAGAGAGAAGAGACGATGAGTTCTTGTGCCCCCAGGAGAGATGATGATGACCTCTGTTCCCCCGGGATGATCCTTTGAGAAGATAATGAGAACCTTTGCTCTTTCGAACAGTTAATTTTTAAAATAGTAACCCCAAAGTGGACATGGCCCATAACACAGCTCTGGGAAGGCCATGGAAATGGGAAGGGCTTCACGATGCAGGTTGTCCTCCGGGTGGGTGCTCATGAAGACATGGAGAGCCACAAGAGAACTGGTGTTTTTTCCTTGTGGAGTTTTCCATAACATGAACAAGAGGGACTTGTCTCCCTGAGAGCTGAAGAAAGACTATTTGATAAGTGGTGAACTGACTGGAAGTTTTAGTTTTGTTTCTTTGCATTGACAGTGGGAAAGGAATGGTTTGGGGGGGGAGGAGATGGTGTTCTGAAGGGTTTTGTTTTGATTTTTAATTTCTTTTTTTTTTCTCTTTTAGTTATTCTTAATAAACTTTCTTATGTTTGCTTGAAGTTTTGAGCCTGCTTTGCCTTTCTCCTGATACTGTCTCACAGCAGGAAATGAGTGAACTGGCAATCTGCCAGCACTGAACCCACCACACTCAGTGGTGCATTGATTAGAAAACATTCAAATTTGAGAAATTCTAGAATTAGCAAACCAAAACCACTACAGTTACAATAATGAATTCTGTGTACAGCAGCCACATGACAAGGATGAGTGATTGTTCTTTTTGTTACTTTACTTCTGACTTTTCCTTACCTTATAGTGCTTGGTTTTGCAGCCTTGTTTGCATTATTTAAACAAGAGGCATCTTTGTAATATTTTTTTCTGAAGGTTCAATGGTTGATGATGGATAGAGCCTTTTTTGCTGGATTTTGCAAAACACAGTTAAAGAAATAAATTTCAAGAAAGCTTCCCTAAATTGTTCTTTTAACTCTACTTGGCTTTAATTGGTAAATTACTTCTTGTAAGCTTGAGAAATGAAAAGTCTTGTTTTCTGGAGTGATTTGATTGGCAATTTAGAGATGATTTCTTAAACTGGAAGAGTGTATTTCATAAGTTTAAATATAAAATTGAAGAACAGCTCAGGGCTGTAATTGCCCTGCTTTCTTCTAGAAACACTGTTGTGCTGGATATGTACGCACCAAACATGTTCTTGTGACATTGATAACGAAAAAGAGGCACACTGGTTATTTCGTAGAGCTAAAAGTGGTGAATCCACTCCATCCTTATATCTGTTCTCTGCTGCAAATTCCCAGTGTTTTCTTGTCAATAAACAAACTTTAAACTGCAATCTTAACATATTTGTAGGCAATTGGTCTCTGTTGCATCCTTTCAGGTTATCTAGTGATAACGCTCTTTTGTTTCTTACCTTGTAAACTCATTTTTTTAGCGTGTGTAAAATTTACTTTGTAACAGGGACAAGTAGGTAGGATGAAAAGGTGGATGAAAAATTTACCATTAAGAATTATGTAGAGACTCAGTGAGGTTTCCTCCTCACAGAGCAAACTCTAAACTAAGCTGGGAGGGCACTAACTAATTAGAGATGTTTTGGCAGCAAAAACAGGAGCTGGACCTTGGGTATATTAAATAGAAAGACAGATAGAGAAAGGCTGAAAATCACTTTAGGCAAAATATTAATACAGGCCAGAATGTCTCTAATACTTTGCTAAACTAATGCTAGAACTAATTATTAATATGTAGAATCTCTCTTATTTGACTTGATAGAGTCATTCACAAGCTGAAGGTCTGTCAAATGAGTTACCCCTTCAGTCCCTGGGCTGTCCAAGTACAGCATCTCTACTGATCTGTAATCACTTACTGTTTGGGAACTTACCAGGATTAAAATTCTGTTTCAGCAATAGCCTAAATATTGCTGTGGTAGAGCACTGCATCTGTCGCCGTTAACTCAGCCTGTTAGAAAAATAATTTGTTTTCTCTTTTCTTAAACTTTTGGCATCCTTTATGTACCCAGCTGTAGTGGTTTGGGTTCGCCAATCTAGAATTTTCCAATTTAGAATGTTTCCTGGCTAATGTACCACTGAGTGTGTGGGTTCAGTGACTGGCAATTTGCCAGTTCACTCATTTTCATGCTGTGAGATAGCATCAAGAGAAGGCAAACAGGCTCAAACTTCAAGAATGCGTAAAGAAAGAAGTTTATTAAGAATAACTAAAAAGAAAAGAAAATAAAAACAGACCAAAACAAAACTCTTCATGACACCTCTCCCTCCCACCAAACCATTTGCTTTCCCACCATCAATGCAAAAGAACAAAACCAGGACATTTCAGTCAGTTTAACACTCATAAATAGTCTGTCCTCATCTTCCTTGGGAAGAGAAGTCCCTTCTGATTTGTCATGAGGAAAAACTCTCCACAAGAAGAAACACAACAGAGTTCCTTGTGGGTCTCCATTGACTTCACATGCAACCCGCCCGGGGGAAACTTTGCAAAGAAGCCCTCCCATTCCACAGCTTTCCCAGGGCTGTTCATGGGCCATTTCCAAACCGTGGGGTTTTAGTTTTAAAAATGACAGTTCAACAGAGCCAAGGTTCTCATAAGTCTCTTGGAGGGTGGTTCTGTCCTCCATCCCCTCGTTTGAGGGCACCTGATGCTTGTGGCCTGCTCTCTCCTTCTTCATTGCAGCTCTTCATTGGATCACAGCCATCACAGCCACTTCATCATCTGCTCCAGCTTGGAGCCCGTTTCCTGGCTCTGGAATTTGAAACTGCCCCTTCCCCAACAGATTTTCAGAAATATGTTACAAAGAAACAGAGTCTTTTCATTTCCCATGATTCACCAAAAGGGTTTTCAGTTCTCTCCTCTTCCCTCCCATCTGGCCTGGATGTCTTCCTTCACTGACCTCCAAGTCTCATTCTGTTCCCTTACATAGCTTTATATCTCAACTTTTCTCTCAAGGGGAGAAAGGTGCGGCATTGAAAGAGTTAAGTTTCAGTTCTGGGCCAGCCGGTCGGTGTCACATGATCCCAGCACAAGAGCTGATGGATCGGAGGCTTCTTTTTCCCTCCTGGGCTGTTGCCCAGGGAAAAGAAGGGAAAAGCGATCTCGAAGAAGCAGCTCGGCTGACCTCCTGCCTGACTTGGGTTTTTTTTCCCCATTTCTGGCTTGCCACCCTTCCCTCTCCTGATGGAATGGGGGAGGGGCAGGCCCGCGGCTTCTTGGCTCGTTTTTCACAGCAGGGAACGGCCCCGCTGGGCTCCAGCCCCCATGGCAGGAATGCTGGAATGTGCCGGGGGCGGGCAAAAGGGGAAAAAAGACAGGGAAGACCCCCTTAGGCCTCCCCCGGCCTGAGGCCGGGGAATGGAGTCCGCCCTACCTGACCTGCTGGCCACCGGAAAAGAACACCGCCCCCCTCTGTGCCCAGCTTAACAGCGGTGTTTTAGCAGGGGCGTGTCCAAAAAAACCTCACTTCCTATTCCAACACTTTTCAAACCACGACACCAGCTCAAGAGTTTGTCATTCCTTAACCCTTCCCTGTTATACTGAGACCTTCATGAAAGCTCTCTGTGATTTTATTGACAGTAATGACAGCAATGCATCACTGTTCATTGCTCTGGCAAAAGCCTCAAGTATTTGATGTCCTGACATCCCCTGTTGGACTCAAGTCCTAAAATCCACTACAGTCCTAAAGTGTGTCAAGAAAAGTGCATGATTCCTCTTGCACAGATAAATATTGAGTATTTAGTTCTATAATGGACAGTGTCTTTTGGGTTTTAGACTGTGATAATGATTAAAAAGTCTATATTTTAAATGAAAGCAGAGTACTGCTGAAAAACTATCACTTATTTCTAGCATGGCTGGTGTACTGAGTGACGAGGAGATGAATTGGTGTTAGCACAACAGGCTGATTCTCTTAAGCCTTGGTGTCTTTTGACAAATGTTACATTTTGCTGTGAATTAAATTAATATGTTCTCCTTGTACTGTGCATCTGAGAACTATAGAATTTGATAAGAGAAGATAAGAGGCCCTTTCAGGTTTTGCATCACACTCCAGCATCTCTGTGGAGCTCTACAGTGCTCAGAAAAATGAGCAGTAAATGCAGCATTTCCTATCACACGTCACAGACCTTTTCTTGCAAGGGACCTGGCCTGGGGACATGTTGCATCCAGGCCTGCGATGAATCAGCAGCCTATCTGTGATAATGGTTTTAGGGGATGAAAAAAAGCCTGTTTGTTGTGGTTACATTGAGCAGCGGAGGCTGTAATGTGAGAATACTCCTCCCAAAATAATCTGGTTTGCTTCATGTGGCTTTGGAAGCTGGTGAGGTAAGTGGGCTTAATTCCTGCAGAGGCAGGGAAAAGTTTGCTGAGAGTGCTTTTAGTAGCTGGCTTTGCTCTGATAGCACCAACCTTTCTGGAGTGATGTAAAAGCCATGGCAAAATGTGCCTGGGGCAGTTTTCCTGGCTTTCTACAACTCCAGTCCCTAAGTGCATCTATTTCCTTAAACCAGGGGGAGTTAGGTAGTCAAATTCTTCTGTGATTTAGCAGTTTCTCAGAAATTGGACCCCAAGGTCAAAGCAATATTTATATGTCACCAATTGGTGTTTTTCCCTTAGCAATTTATGTGCCTTTGTCTTTGCCAAATTATCCAGTGCTAATATATGCTATTTATGGCTTTAGGGATTTAAATGCTGATGAACATCCTGGAAAAGATGGATTTTTTTTGTGTGTGTCCCATGTCCTGGCTGGAATTTAGAGCTGGTATGTGCTTAATTCTCCTTAGGTTACAGGAACTCAGTGTTCCAAAAGAAAATTCATGTTGGGATTCTCATGGGAGTTGGGTTTTTTGGGTCTTTTGATGGGTTCCACTCCATCCCAACCAGGCTCCCTAATTCCTAATGTATCAATCAATTTTACCTCTGTATCCAGTAAGGGAATTGCAGTTTCTTGTGCTGTTTGGGGATATTTGCTGTAGAAAACTTCTTGATTAATAGAATTGCTTATACCTGAAGGTTGATCAAAGGTAATACAGTAGTGACTAGGAGACTTTGATAAGAATACATTTCACACGTAGGGGTTGTACAAATGAGTCGTAATTCACCACTGAGACTCTTTTTCCACGTTACTGCAACCAGACTGAAATGGAAGAATGCGTTATGGAATCTACCAGGCTATCTCAAATCTTTAAAAAGCCTCCTCATCCCCAGTGGCAAGGTTTCTCTCTGTTGAATTGGTTTTCCTTACAGAAACAGTGAGCGTTACTAATATTTCTGAAAATGTCTTGGATTGTAAGATACATGTGTATTCTATTTGCCATCTGTTAGAGGTGGGGCAGTTTTCTCCTGTTAACTGTGCAGTTTTCTTTATCTTTTCCGCAACCAATCCTCTCTTCAGGGATGTGTCTTCTGTTAATGGGCCATTGAGTCTCACTCCATGACTGATAAAATTACATTATCCCACTGGGAGATGCTCTGCCCAGGGGGAGGAGCCAAGCATTCGTACCTGGATATAATCAGAGATTTTGGGACACTAGGGCAGCCTTTTCCCACTGTATTTCCACAGGAGCAGCTGTCTTCTCCAAAGGATTCCCAGAAGAAGACCAGGCCCATCTACACCACCACCAGACCTTCAGAGGCAAACTCCACCCTTCTAGAAGATCACTGCGTCAACAGAACCACATCTGCCACTCCAAGAGGACTGAAGCCACCATTTAATGGGACTGTTACCAACATCCTGACCCACAGGGTGTCAGGTCATATTCTGACTCTGTCAGTGGTTTGTTTGTACTAATTACATTTGTATTTCCAGTTTTCCTAGTAATGAACTGTTATTCCTATTCCCATATCTTTGCCTGAGAGCCTTTTCATTTCAAAATTGTGGTAATTCAGAGGGAGGGGGTTTGCCTTTTCCATTTCAGGGGTGGCTCCTGCCTTCCTTAGCAGACACCTCTTTTGAAACCAAGACAGAAAAACAAAATACAAAGTATTTTGTGCAACATTGGTAGCTTAGATCAATCCTGGAGAGAAACTGACAGCATCTGAGACAACATATTAGACATAAAGTATGTGAGAAGATCCTCATGGAGCTGAATAAAGAGAGAGAGTAGAGAAGTCTTACAGATGGTGGGAAAGAATGCCCTGAGGGCTCAGCTGGCATGGCACTCAGGAAGAAGGTAATGCCATCTTCTTGCCTCTAACACAGGATTTCTCATTCTGTATGGGTAAGTGCTGACAAAGAGCTATAAAATCTCAGCCCTTCAAGAGTCTGGCTGTTTTGTAGGGAGTTCAAAAGAAATTGGAAAATTAGATATGAACAGAAATATTTTTGTGTTACGGGACTTCATTTTGGTCCAGAAGCCACAAATCTCATTGCAAGTTGAAGTCCCAGTGGATCTGATAAATAATTGATTTAAAGGGGCTGTTGGTGGAGCAGAGGGGAGTGGAACAGCAGTAAGGTCAGCAGCAGTTTTGCACAAATACATGGGCAGTGACAACTTCAATGCTGTATTGATCAGGACTGGTGGAAGTAGATTTGTGGGGGTCAGGAACTGCATTATGAAGGGTATAAAAACCTCTTTGGCTTTAGCCCCGTGAGATATGGAAAGAAAGCAAGCATTAGGTTTGAGGAATGACCAGCACTTGGGGAAATGTGGGCCTTGGCAATGTACCCAGAAGAGTACACTTTGTTACGGTAAAGGTTGAAGGGAAAGAAGGGAGGATCAAGAGGTTTGAAAGAATGTCTGTGGAGCCACTTAAACGAATGGAAAAGATACTATTGAACCCTAAGTCCCTGTGGTATTTTGCTTTGTGCTTGAGAAATATTTGTCTGTTCTTGGCCTGTAAGGACCTACAGGACAAGCTGGGTGTTCAATAGTCAGTACCAAGAAATTGCGCTGAAAATATGTCTTTAGACGGTGGTGGCAGCTCATGTATCAGTAATATCCATGCCATGGGTTTCTTCTCTTTATGGGTGAATAATTGACTGCAAAGGTGTCTAAGGTTGCAAATGCAAGATGTGGCTGTGGGTGTGCATTCTATTGTGTCTTGGTTTGACAAGACAGGAGTCTGTTTAAAGAAGGCAAGATCCTCCTGTGAACTGGAAAAGGTAAACCCCCTCCCTCTGAAATACCACAATTTCAAAATTAAAAGGCTCTCAGGCAAAGATATGGGAATAGGAATAACAGTTCTTTATTAGGAAAAAGCTGAAAAAATACAAATGCAATTAGTACAAACAAAAAACACTGATAGAGTCAGGAACCTGACACCCTGAGGAGTCAGGGTGTTGATAACAGTCCAGTTAAATGGTAGCTGCAGTCCTCCGGGGGTAGTAGATGAAGTTGTGTTGAAGAGGTGATCCTGTAGAAAGGTGTAGGTTTCCTCCGGTGGAATGTCCAGTGTTGGTGGAGATGGGCTTGGTCTTCCTCTGGGAATCCAGCAGAGAAAACTGTTCTGGTGTCCCAGAAAATGCTGATTTTACACAGATAGTGATGCTTGGCTCCTCTGTCTGGGTGGAGCATCTCACAATGGGATGATGTAATTTTTATCATTCATGCAGTGAGTCATTCAATGGCCCATTAACAGAAGATATCTCCCCGCAGGGAGACATTGTTCTTGGAAGAGATAAGAAAAACTGCCCAACTGACAGAAGATATCTGTCCCACCTTTAACAGATGGCAAATAGAATGCGTGCCTATCTTACGAGCCAGGACATATTGTCATCTGTTAAAGGTGGGACAGTTTTCTCCTGTTAACTGGGCCACCTGTTAAAAACCAGGTGGGGCAGTTTTCTTTATCTCTTCACACAGCCCATCCTCTGGGGATATATCTTCTGTTAATGGGCCACTGAGTCTCACTGCGTGACTGATAAAATTACATTATCCCACTGGGAGATGTTCCACCCAGGGGGAGAAGCCAAGCATTCCTACCTGGATATAATCTGAGATTTGTAACACCACAGGGCAGCCTTTTCCCACTGGATTCCCAGAGGAGCAGCTGTCTTCTCCACTGGATTCCCAGAGGAAGACCAGGCCTATCTACATCACCACTGGACCTTCAGAGGAAAACTACATCCTTCTACAGGATCACTATTTCAACAGAACCATATCTGTGTCACTCAAAAAAAATTGCAGCCACTGTTTAATTGGACTGCTACCAACACCCTGACCAACAGGGTGTCAGGTTGTATTCTGACTCTGTCAGTATTGCTTTGTATTACTGAGTTTTAATTTTTATTTTTTCTAATAAACAACTGTTACTCCTACTCCGATATCTTTGCCTGAGAGGCCCCCCCCCCCCTTAATTTCAAAATTATAATAATCCGGAGGGAGTGGGTTTACATTTTCCATTTCAAGAGAGGCTCCTGCCTTCCTTAGCAGACACCTGTATTTTCAAACCAGGAAAAAAGGCAAGTAAATGGTCTTGCCATTTTACATTTTTTTACATTGTTACATTTTGCTGTGAATTAAATTAATATGTTCTCCTTGTACTCTAGACTAAAATCTTGAAAGGTTATTCCACTAGCAGCTCAAGTATCAACATTAAAAACTTACTAGTGTTGCCTAGCCTCTCAGTTCTGCTCATGGAGAGGCACTGCCTGGCTGCATTGTGCTTTCATGGCATGAGAACAGATGAATAAACACTGTGCAACATTTGTTTGATTTAGGCTTATAATAAGAAGTTACAGCTATTTGTTCTCTAAGGGAACCTGAAAGATCCTGCAGAAGGTAGTCTTGGGTGCCCAGCAGCCTTGCTTGGATGATCTCCCAGATGCCTGGAGCACCCCTGGGGCTTGTCAGGCAAATGGAAGAATCCCACAGTGCAATTTCTTTCATGGCATCTTAATAGTTAGATTGGATTTCCCCACTCCCACAAGCTAAAATAAGGGACTGTGAATAAAACTCAGAACAGGACAGGATTTATCAAAGCTTGCAGTTATGAAAGGTTCATTTTAAGTCTAATTTGAGGCAACTGCTCGAAGACTGCAGTGCTGGTTAAAAATTTAAAGCAGAAGAGGGTTTCATAATCACATCTTTTTTTGACAAAAATTATACTATTTTTCATCTAGTTCTGAGAGTTCTGTAAAAAACTGAAACATTGTAGCTGGAGAAAGCAAGAGCTGAATTGAAGAAATTAAAATATAATGCTAATATAAACTAGCACAAATTCTGTGTAACTGCACACAGACTTACTCCAGCAGCAATGGTATAGTGGCAGTCCAGGACTGTACAGAGTAAATTCTTATTCACTGCAGCAGCACTGGGGTCTGTGCATTAGTTTCCTTCTCCTTGGATGACCTAGACAAGAAAATTGGAGAAAACTGGAGCTAAAAAGCAGAGACCCTGTTGGTGTTTAGAGACCTTGTTGCAGTTTGAGTTTCTTCTGTCCCTACTTTATACTGTCCTATCCATGATCTCCCTTTCCATTCCTGTCTTGTGTCTTACAATCATTTCCCAGGACAAGAAATTACTCCGTTTTCTACCTTCCCCTTTAGCTGATCCCTTTAACCCTTCACAGTTCTTGAGAGCAAAAACTGTACCAGGTACTGTATGATGTGTGGGGTATTTGTATATTTTGACACTTCAAGCCCAGTTGTGTCCCTGCACTGTGGTTAACAAATCCCCTGGGGTCAGGACTTCTCCCTGCTGTGTGTGCAGCTCCTGACAAAATTTCCCATCAACCTGGCTTGGTCTGTAGGCACCGCCTAAGAAATAAAAGTAATAACAGTAATAGCAAAGGAATCTTCTCATCAGTCTTGAAGTTATCCAGAGTATCAGCTTCAATAAAGTGGCATGAAGTTTCTAGTTTATGAAATTTATCTGAACAGCAAAGGATAGATAATCCAAAAGAAAAAAGTATGTGCACTAACATCAGAACATTTTTGATCCTGAAACTGGGACTGTACAATTAATCTGGTTTCCCAGAAGCTAGCAGAAACTTCCAAATGTGAAATTATTCCTCTTCTGCAGAAATGAAAGGATTCAAAAGATCAGCCTCAGCAATTTCTGCTGGGACTGTGCCCAGGGTATGTCATTTATTTTCTAATTTTTTTACAATTAGATTATTTTTTCTCTTTCAAAGGAGAGGATGTCTGACTATTTAATCTAATCTAGTTAATTTATTGTTTTTATCCTGCTGAATCTCTCACTGGAAATCCAATAGCGCTCCTACAGCACAGACCTTGGGAGACCTCCAGGGAACTTTTGCACTACTTTTCCAGTAGCAAAGCTTACTGCAGTCAAGATCTTTGTTTTGGTTGCAATGTACAGAATATTTCCATTACTCTGTTACTAGGTGGGAAAGATCTGGGTGGAAGCCAGGGTGAGAAATGCAGCTATAATTTTCTAAACTGAGGAGCATTTAGGAGATAATTTCTTGAAGGTGATCTTCATCTTCCTATAGCCATTTTGTTCCATAGCCAGGTGTTTGGTGTACTTTTTCTTGTGGGAATGCCATGTTTCCAGATTTGCTGTAGGGATCTCTGCTGCTTGTTCAGGGTATAGAATGTTTTGTACACTGTGTAGTACTGGTATAACTGATTATACAACAAAATATACCAACAAAACATATTAGCAAAAGATACATCATAGATCACTATCTGCTTTTGGATGTTTAATGAAGATCACTGAAACTACAGCACTCTGCGGTCCTTTTTACTGTGTGTTGTAGCAAACAAGTAAATTGAAGATAAATCCACAGCCTGTGGAAAGAAGCTGAAAGATTCCTATTAGCTCCTGTGAGAAGTGGATGGGTTTTCTGTGAGAAGCTGAAACAGCTCAAGAAAACAAGATTGACCTTCAGATCAGAGTATAACTTAAATCTTCTGTGCAACTTTATCACCATCTGCTTTGAGTTCTGTTCACGCTGCAGAAGGTCAAACACAGAAACCAGCAGTAGACTTGAGAAGTGCCTCTCTGTCCTTAAAAGTAAAAAGTGAGACATGGAAAAACAAAGGAGGCTGTATTGCCAACTGGTGCTGTTGTAAGGGGTGAGTTACTCATCAAGGTGTGCTCCTGGAGCTGCCAGGGAGATTGTTTCAAAGTCATTGTGCTTGGATATCTGCATTCTTTTCCTCTTGGTTATTAGAAGCAAATGATTCTCCTTTCTGATTAGATGGACAGTGACATCTGATTAGATGGACATGCAACAAATGTTTATTGACATTAGTGAGGAATCCTTGTACCAGTTCTGGAATTACGAGTGCAATAAGCAGTAAGGTTGTTCACTCTCTAATTTTCAAATAAAATGTGCAGTACATGAAGATCACTGTGTTTAATAATAAACCATAAGCAATTACATATGTTTGGCCTGATGCTCTCAAACCAAAAAAAAAAAAAAAAAAAAAAAAAAGTCAAAGTGGAACTTTGCAATGCTTTTTAAATTAGGGAGAGTTTTGTGATGCTCAATTCCCTGATCAGGGACACACAGACTCCTCGTGATGGGGTTATTCACTGTGGTATGCAAATCATAGGTATCGGGGCACTACTTTGATTTCCTCAGCTATCTGCTGACAAGTTTGGGGTGCTGAAAAATCACAGCAATCTCTCAAAGAAAATACAATTAGATACATCAGCAGTCTGAACACCATACCATTTTTGTGTTTTTTTTTCTTTCAGGAAGAAGTGACTGAAATTCTCATAATTGTTCTGTTTATGAAAAATGCTACTGTTGACAACTGCTGATTATGTATGGCAGTGCCCTGACAGAGTAAATCTGAAACCCAATGTCTGCTGGCAGAAATCTTTATTTTCCTGACACCTAGGGATCTGGAACTCACTTAGGCTTTCCTGCCCAGGAGTTCCTCAGTGCTACAATATGGGGACTGCTAATTTGGGAAGGCTTCATGCAACTTAGAGCACGTTTAGAGACAATTAGAAAATAAGTAGCAGGAAACATTTGCATTTTTGAGACAATAACCTTAATTTCTTCATTTTTGAAGGAATTTCTCTTCCAATATTCAGGTGTAAAATTAAGGACAGAAAGGCAAGCAAATTGTGCTAGTCTAAAATGGAAAGATTAATACTGAGACCTGTGATTTTAAAAAAAAAAAATTCTTGTAGAGAACAGGTGCAAAATGTTTCTTTTGTGGCATTCTTCCCCTTTTGATTCTCTCTTCCTGTCATTTTTCTGCACAGGTTTCATATAAATAGAACATGAATGGAGTTGCCTGCTCTGATCCAGATGGAAGGATACAAGGCTGGTATAATTTTAGAGTGGAAGATGCATTAACTTCCATTTAAATTCTGTAAATATGCATCTTCTTCACTGAACAAGTGAAGAAGAACGGGAAGGCATCAGTGATAATTGTACATGGAAGGCAGGAGCCCTTGGCATTGGTACCCACACAAGCTTTTCAGTTTTGAACAACTTAATGTGGATGAATCATTGACCTGATCTTGCAAACAATTACCCGTGAGTTTAGTTTTATGCACTTGTGCAAAGCTGTTGCAGGCAGCAGGTTAATTGAATTTTGAGTCAGTTTAAGTCATGATTGAGTCAGTGCACAATCTATAGATCAGATTGGAATGGAATTTTATGCTTGCAAACAATTTCTCTGTTGCTGTATATATTTGAATTCAGTTAATTTAGGCTCTGGTTTATGACGCTGCTCCAATTATTGCAGAAGTTTTGTCCTCCTCCAGGTAACAGTGTCATCAGAGAGCAGGTAGAAAAAGCAGCCTTAAGAATAAATTTACCCCAGGAAATGAAGCAAAATTTTACCAAGGCATTGAGGCCCTGAAATGGTTTCTTTCCTCTGCTGCTGACAGAGTCCAAACTGAGGTAAATGGATGGGCTTGACAATTATACACTCACGTTGCATGGTGTTTGCTAACCATGGAATACAGACAAGAACTTTACAGGGGGCAAAAAAAAATTATTTTGAAGTAATCAAATGAGTGCTGTGCTATGCCTAGGCTGGAGTTGTTATGAAGTACAATATGACACATGAGCTGTAAAGGGACCCAGGCTCTTTCAACAGCAAGTCCATTTGTTGGGAGGGCTTGGAGAGAGCTATGCACAGGTGTGTGTATTCATGTTCCTCATTAGAGAAATAAAATGTTCTCCCTTATTCTTAGCTCATTTATTTTTATTTTTCAGAGCAATACTGCTCCCTAAAGAGAAATGATTCTGGTCTCCATGTCAGCGATAGTAACTGCTCTGTATTCCTCAGCTGGCTGGACCAGCAATAATGAACATTGGGTATTTCCACAGCCTAAAATATTAGAAAATCATGAGATTCATGGAAAAGAAAGGGAGTGTATGTTGTTTCTTTTTAACCCGTTGTCTCACCTTTGCATAAACATGCCTTAATTAGCTGTGATGAACTGGAGAACAGCTGCAGCTGGGAGGATCTTGATTTCTTTCATTTACTGACACCTAAGGGAAAAATGTGAGTACTTTGGACTTAACACCTTTTAGATATTGATATATTTTCTTTATAAGTAGCCACCTGTATCAACCAAATACCCTCATAACCAGTAATAATGCAGAGATTTTTACTTTATGAGGAGATTTTTGTAATTATAACACACTTTTACTGATCCCAGCACACTGGGAAGAAAATGTGATTTTGCCTTACAAAAATGCTACAAAAATCATACTACTGCCTTTCATTAAAATACTTTTTTCCTAATAAATATTTTGTCTTTAAGAATAGAAGGTTGGAATTAAGAAGCTGTTCAGCAGCTGACAAGAACAATTAGAAAGCTTATCCTGTTTCTTCTCCAAATACAGCATTTAGAGTAGTCAGTATCTCCAGACAGCTTAGAAAGAAAGACCCATTAAACAATTCCAGCATGGCAGAGACCACTGTAATTGTATTTACTTAATTTTAAAATTTTCTTTTGTTTAATTAGAAATTGCTTCCTGAACATGTCTGGAAACTTTTTTACCCCTGGTCATTCTGTTATTAATAGTTTTTCTAAAAGTTACAGCACATGTTTAGCAAATATCTGAAAATATTATGCATATTTTCTATGCCATAATCACCCATTTTTAACACATATTGCTAAAAAAATTATTAAGCATTGATAGTTTAATGTTACTACAACTATATATTATAAAGACAATAAAATCACTCAAATGTTCCCACAACATTTTCATCAACGCTCACTTGTTAATATTTTTGGAAACTATAGTAGAGTAAAAATGGCTGTAATGAGCATAAATGATTCATGTCCACCTTCTCATTTGTCATTTAGGCCACAAATGAAATTGTTGCTGAACCTCTATGTAAAATATACCCATCTGCAGGGTTGGAGAGAATCAGCTGTGCTTCAAGGAAATGCCAGGATATTCAAACAAAACTTGCTGGTAACCAAATTAGTCACTGAGCTGAGATGACCTGGACTTGAACACAGCAAATGAGTTTGTTCAGCAAACAAGTCTCTAACACCTCTTACCCTGGTCCTCAAGAGCTTTCTGCTGGGTTGGAAACCTCACTCTGCAATCCAGCCCTTTCGCTGTGGATCACTGCTCTTTTTTCCCTGCTTTGGTTGTAGTGTCATGACCTTCATCTCCTCCCGGGCAGATTTGGGAGTACTGGGGTGGAGGGAAGGAGGCTGGGAGGTTTTGAGTGGGAGCTGGGCAGGGCCAAAGGTTGTGGGACAGGAATCCTTGTTCCTTTGTGAGCAGACTACTCTGGGCAGAGCCACAGGAGAAGACTGCTGCTCTCTCCTGACCATTACTTACTTGAAAAACCTGTTTAGTATAAGATGTTTAAGCAGTTCTGGAGCACAGGGTAGAGTTTGGGGCTGCACCTTTCCAAGGTAGCTGGACAATGACAGTTAATTGTTGGTGTGACTCAGAACCACCTGCACTTCTCCAGCCTGGCACGTGTAAGATTAATGATCTTCCTTACCTGGCAAATATCTCCCTTGGATACTGCGCTCTATATTAATTTGTGGCCTTTGCCCATATCCATAAATCTTGATTTTTGACTCACAGCCTTTGAGCTCTGCTTTAATATGCCTTTGCAAGTTTAAGTTGCTTTGCTGCACTTGAGATTTTATGCCTGCACAGGAGAGAGCTCTTCTGAGGCCTGGGCAAGTAATTGGAGAATGCTGGAGGACAAGCCTTGGTTAAGTGGCATCAGAAGCCTTCGCTTGCATCCAGTTCATTATTGCCACATCCCCTGCTGTGATCTCTTTGCAATGTGAGTGGGTATTTTGAAATGAGGTCCCTGGATCACAGGACAGTCTTCCTTCCTTTTGAGTATTTAAACTGTGCCTCTGAATCAGTACCAGCCATTTTGTGATAAGGTTTCAAAGTATTCTGCTGGAATTCCTTGAGATACACAGAGCATATTTTTATTATTTTAATTGTATTTCTATTTATGCCTTGACTAATTGTTTAATATAACCAACAGTTGTGTGCAATTTAATCTCTTCCATTACATGTGCTCCTAAACCAGCTACGATTCACTCTCTGAGAAAGACTGTTCAGCCCTTACAGTTATATTACAGCTGGAATTTAATGTAAATTCTATGCATTCTGAGATATTGCTGTGCAAATACATAAGTTACTCTATTTTTGGTGCTACAGTAATAACCAGAACTAGTAACTACCCCAAATGATGTCTGAGATACAAAGAGAATCATTTGGTGCTATGGATTCTCCCTAGCTAAGTATAATATTATTGCTCCATTGTTTGTGATCTGTAATTTGCCATTCTGAAGGATTTTTTTAATAAAGGGGGAGACTTTAAAATCCTTTTAAAGACATGGTAAAAGTGGGCAAGATACAAGATTAATTTTGCAAATAGAGGTTCCTGTGTTTTCTGTTTTCCAGTACAGATCTACAAAGCCATTGATCCTTGGTGTCTGTACTGTGCTGCAAATCAATCTCCACAGTTCTCCAGTGTTGTCCTGGAGAGTTCCAAGGACTGCAGCAGTGATATTTGTTTTATTGTGTGTACAGCTGATGCTACCAGACTTCATTATTTCATTGTTAGTTTGTGTATCTCAATTAGAAATAAAAGTAATGCTGGCCTTAAGGACAGGAGTCAGTGTATGTGACTGGAGTTTGTACACATAAATTATACATAAATATGTCCAAGGATTAAGGAGATTGGATTTTTTAGAAATTTTAAAGAGAAGAATCATAAAGAGCTTTTAAAATTCAGTTCCTACCCAGTTCCTTTACAAAATCTCAAGGCCGAGGCAAGCGATGAAAAATCCATAAAAACAAAGCTTCAGAACGAGAGTGATGTGATGCAAACATCCCGAGGCAGTGTTCATTCTGAAGCAGGCTTTTTTAAAGTACTTGGAGTTTTCCCAGTGCATTCAGACAAGTAGTTTGTGCTATCTTTCCCTTCTTTGATGGAGTTTTAGGTGCTTACACCCTACTCTTTCTAGGAAGAAATCATTGCCAATTAAGTTTTATCATTAACTTCCAAACTACTTTTCTTGTATGAGGGAAGATAAATCAAAAGATGACCTAGCAAGGTCTGTGCCAATCTGATATGAATTGCTGAATTGCTCACCCTAAAGAAAAGACAATTTTAAACAGTTCTTAATAGGAGCCTTGGAGATATTCAAAGCTCTCTGAACATTGTCTGGCTGTGTGCTTTAAGTGCCCCAGCTTGAGCAGGACTGTTGGACAAGGTAACCTCTAGAGGTCCCTTCCAAACTCAAAAATTCTGTGATATTTTATTAATTGGGTCCTTCATTCCACTATTAAATTGATGTGGGGTTTTTTTGAGCCCTTTCTAATGAAACATTTGCTTAGTTAGATGCACTGAAAAATATAAGTCTATTATAGAACTAAGACTCTTTTTCTTCTTTGCATCTTTTTAGCAAATGAAAATAGATAATTTTGCCATGGAGGTAAATAAATAGAACATGGGTGTGTTAGGATCTGGTTATGGCATACCCTTAGAGGGTGACATTTTCAAGTCCCAGAGGATAAAAATTCTTTTGGTGCCTCAGAAATGGTAATTGTGGGAACAGGCGTTTCTGACCCTCTAATAATGAACTGAAAACACATGGAATATACCAGGCATAAGGAAGGGGAGCAAGGCATGTGTGTGATTGCAGTTGCTCATTGATCATGTGCTGGAAAATTAGTAGATGGAACAATCAAGAAGCTTTGGGTGTTTCTTTGCAGTTGCTGTTATCATCATTTTAAACATTAAAAACTGAAGTCCAAACCAGTATCACACAGTGTGTCCAGCAGATTAGAAATGAAAACGCTGAAACACTGTCTGGCAGCTCAGTGTTTTGGCCTTCAATAAACTTCTTGTCCAGTTCGCACTTCAGTTTCAAAATGTTTCTATACTTTTCCAGGGAAGGAATGGGATTCAGCTGCATTTCTTCAGGTAGGGAAGAAAACACTGAGTCTTGAAAGTGTTGGGTTTCTGGTTTTTTTTTTTTTTGGTTTTGAGTTTCTTTTTTTCTTTTTGTTTGTTTGGGGGTTTTGTTTTGGTTGTTTTGTTTTGTTTTAGTTGGGTTGTTTGTTTGTTTAGTTGGGGGTTTTTTGGTTGGTTGGTTGGGGTTTTTAGGGTTTGTTTAGGGGGGGAGGTTTGAGAAAATCTGGGTAATAATGAACACAATATGAGGGTCCATAAAGCAGCAGCCCTTGAGCCCCAGCTCTCTCCATAACAGAAACAGCGCTGCACTTAAGCTAATGGGAACCACTGCGAATAAACAGCAGCAGCAGTTTTGAGACAGAGCCCTGGACTCAGGACCATGCAGTCAGTTTGGAGGATGAATACTGACAGTTTTCCAAGAGAGTTTCTGAGATGTGTGTGTGTCCATAATTATGCAGCATTACTATGAAACCTCAGATTCAGGTTGACCTCCTTACACACACACACAAACACAAAACATTCCACAGTGGTGTACAGTGTGCATCTTCATACCCTGTTGTTACAATGTTGTCCTCTCTGTAAATGTTTTTCTAAAGCAAGAATGGCTGCAGATTTAAAAACAAACCCAAAGCACAATAGTTCTGGGAGGGGATGACAGGCCTGTGTTCTTTGTGTGTGGATGTTGGTAAATGAAGTACTCTTGCTCTGCAGAGTATTTCCTGTCAGTGTTGAGTGTGTCTCTGACAAAGCTTCACAGCTTTTGGGAAACTTAACAGCTTTTCAGATGAAAAACTGTAAGCTAATTTCCTTGTGTATTACCTCTTTCAGCAAAGCACTTGGACAGGTGATGAAGTGACAACAGGAGTTTTTTGGATTAAGGGTAGTGCAACCATCACTGTGTTTAAAACAAAGCATTTCCTCAGCAGTACCTGGGTTCAGTGACAGAACTGGAGGATGGGTAATGCACCACTCAGGTCCCCCATCTTCTATTTTTAATGGAAGATTTGATTGAGAGATTTCTTATTCTATAGAAATTGATGCTGCTTTTGGTCTTCTGGTACAGTGACATTTT
This sequence comes from Leptocoma aspasia, assembly GCA_013399835.1. NCBI lineage: Eukaryota > Metazoa > Chordata > Aves > Passeriformes > Nectariniidae > Leptocoma > Leptocoma aspasia. Next base: position 5,747 of record VXAX01000013.1, on the reverse strand, counting down.
TTTGCACAGGCGGTGCAAAATAGTTTTATGCTGTTGAGAGGGTTGGTTCAGGTTCCAGTCTTAATGGGTGTATTTGTAATCACATTAGGAGATTGTTAACCAAACTCTGTGCAATTTATTTCTGAAGCTGAAAGGAACGATTTAAATTGCCAAATAATACCACTGATGAAGTCAAAGTTATGGTCTCTTTTAAATTAGAATATTTATTGTTAAATGCTAATGGCAAAACGGAAGCTTAATAGAACTTATAGTCTTCTGTGTCATTGTCTGTTGTACATTTGTTCTTCTAATTAGTTTTTAAATAATATATCTTCTTAGTCTGGTGTTTGAAGTTCAGATTTCATTTTGAGAGTGTATATGGAACTCTTTGTAGGCAGTTTCATAATTACAGAGTAATTTGTTTGTTATTTGATGATACGCATTTTCTGTTATGACTATTCTGTAAATTAAAGACGTAAAGAACCTGACTTTATATCTACAGGTAATGAGAGATTTCTTTAAGTAGATGGAAGCAATAGTGAGATGTGATGGGTAATAGACAACACAGCACTTTGTGTTGTCTATTAAGGAATTTTCTTTATAAGGGTTAGGGAGGGTTCATCTAGCCCAGCCTTCCAATTTGCTGAACATCCCTAAGAACTGTTATAAATGAAAACGTGATTCAGCTGAATCAATAATTGATAAAGCCAAATTAATAATAAGAAAAATAAATTTTATTTTGCAACTGAGATTCGGCAGCGATAGCCACGACTGGAAACAATGGAATAGCACCGAGCCCGGGAAGTCGGCGCAGGTGAACTGACGGACTCAATCTCTATCGCATTGGGTCCCCCTCCTGGTCGCCGATGCAGTCCTGGGCCGAGTCGGCTATATACAATTTATTTGGCCGCAGGCAACAGTCCATTCATCCCTTTCAGTCCCTCATATGTAAGTGTTCTTTCTTTTCTTCATCTGAAACTGGACAAAGGACTTTGGGGAAGCGATGAATGCCGTGAACAGCTTTCCCGGACCGCGATGAATATTGTGAATCAGCTTTCCGGACCCCGCGATTGGGGTGTAGGAATTTGATGGCCGGCTTATCTTGTCTGGAGACCGGTGATGGGCGTTAATGTCTTCCAGGTGTTCGGGGATATCTTGGTGATGGGCGTTAATGTCTTCCAGGTGTTCGGGGATATCTCGTCTGGAGAGATCCATCTTGAATCCATGCCAGGGCATATCTGGATATCAGGAGAGAATGGCCCATCCCCACCAAAAGTCCCTTCCTTTTATTCTGTTAATAAGGCATTCTCTGTGGTCTGCCAGCTGCGGCTGGAGTTGAATTCTTCTGAGTCAGATCGGGTTAGTCTCTTGAATCTTATATTCTATTTCTCAAACTGTACAATATTTTTATAACATTTTATTAAGCATAACAGATTAACTTTCCAGCCTGAATTACCTTCTATATCTATAAGAATCTCTCCCCTTTTATATTAATACCTTAATTCAGGCTGTTCTAATTGCTAAGGAACTTATATTACATTTCTTAGAAACTTCACTCCTATTCTTTTTCTTAAAAATTGTAATCTTTTTCTGAATCTTCCTCTTGGTAGATCTCTCGATATGTTTGGTAAGAGACTCCATCTGTTTTTCAAATTTCTCCAGAGCCCTTGCTGCCTTGTTGTTTTCACCTTCTTCCCTTAATTCCATAGTTTTGGGTACTTGATTTAGTTTTCCCGTGGCATTTTCTGGATCGATGGGCATTGCAGCTACTTGCATCTCCTGCACTACTGAGTGGATAAGTCTAATTAAACATGGTGTCAAACATGGCAGAAAGATAACCCCTGTTACTGAGCAAAGTATAAAAAATCCCACCTTTTTCTACCATGCTCCTTCAAACAGATGGTCTCACCAGGAGGTTTGGAGAATCAAATTCCATTTTTGGACCAGTATGTCAAAAACGGGCCAGGAGACCTTCTGCTCCTTTTAAAATGCCTTTATTAAGGAGATCAGCTCATGGGCGGGGGCTCGGGGGTTCTCACTGCTGCTACTCCTTCCCTGACGCTCCCTCGTGGCCAGTGCAGAGGAGGACTCAAGCAGCTTAGTCCACCGGGCTAAGCTGGGGCTTCCCTCCTCACAGGAAAGGGCACAGGAAGGCAATTTGGCTGGCTCGCTGTCCAGGGGTCCTGTGGCTTTAATGCTTGAAAACCTATGGCGAGGACTCAAAATGCTCTTGCTGGCTCTTTGGGAGGGTCCCTCTGCTGCTGTGTTGTCCATTTCGCTGTTAATGTAGCTGGCTCGTTGTTTGGGGGTCTCGGATACCTGGAACTGGTTGCTAATTAATATGCACGTGGCACAAAGTCCCATGGGAGCCGCCAGCCCCCTCAGGGAAGCCCAATTCAGGAAGTGCCGAGAAAAGCGGTGGCGGGAATCCCGGCGGCGGGGGAGGGAATACAGAGGATACAGAGGTAAGGACACAGTGTAGGGGCAAACAGGGGTACAGAGAACAGCAATTAACAAACACTAACAATTAATAACATTAAAAATTAATAAATATTAACTTAATTAACTTATGACAACATTATAACAACAGTAGAGTTTGCATAGAAACTGGGGGGGGGGTACAGTAAACTTATTTGGGGGAGTAACTAAAATTTTGTTCATAACAATACATGGGCTACTCTCTTAACTTCTGCAGCAAGGCCTCTGATACTTTCTCCATAATCATCAATTTCTATGCAGCACTTTGACTCGTTGAATTTTCTGCAAACACCCTCTTCATCAGCTAACAAATAGTCTAAAGCTATCATGTTTTGGTAACCAAAAGCTCTCATTTGTGAGTGTTGTTTGGACAGGAGTTCTAATGCATCAGAGGTATAATTTGATACTATCTCTACCACTGCTTGGAGCCTAATTAGTCGATTCAGTAAATAAATTGGGGTTCGATAACCCCAACTCCCATCCTGGGCCCATGTTGCTGGGCCATAATGTTCTATAATTCGCTCTGCTGGCCGTTCTTCTTCACCCCAGGTCTGGCTCCCACTCATGAGAGGTATCTTGCTTTTCAGATCTCTTTTCTGCCAGTTCAGGGTTTCATATAGTGGTGCTCCCAACAAACCACTCTCTGATCTGGGTAAGGTGAAGAATACAGGTTTTATCAGGTCCAAGATACGTGACCTTTTCTAATTTTTTGGTAATTCACTGTATGTTTTCTTTCCACATATCCAATATATACTATCTGGTGCTTTCCAACTTATCTTTCAATCTCCTGGTTTTTCTCAATAATCCCTTAAATTGCCCAGGGACTGGTAGGGGTTAGCTCCAGAGCCTTTGTTCCAGCAAAGTCCAATCTGGCTGTTCTATTCACATCTTTTTTCCTTCTGTTGACTCTAATATCCCGCAGGGTTCTCAGGTTGCCATACCTTACTTTTGGCGTCTGAGTTGACAGTCAGTGTGGATATACATGGAGTGTATCCCACTACCTGGGTATATTGTCTGCCCTCCTGACTGATACAAATTGAACTGACTACTCTTTTGTCTAGTACCCATCCTTCTGGTCTTTGTAATGCCCTAGACATTTTAGTGTTATCCCATTTGAGGAGCTGCTCTGGAGTTAACCCTTTCCCCTTCCATGGCCATTTTTCTGCCGATTTCAGTCTTCCACAAATCCAACAGTTATACAATCTGAGTTCTGTGGCAATTTCTTGCATTAGATCAATGAACAAGTTCCTGTCAGAAGTGGGTAATCCCCAGTTACTATACTGTTTTTCTAATTGGTCAAATTGCTCACTCATAGTCTTTAACCTTTCTTGCTCCAACCTCTTTTTCCGGATTTCTGACTCTTGCTTCTTTTGTTCTAATATTTTTTGCTTCATTTTATTCTCAGGGCCCGCTCCCTCCTGGTCTTTTGAAAAACAGAAAAATTGATCAAACTGCAACAGATCCGGTCATTACTATTTTCCATGAGACTGAGAGTGACTGGTTCATGTACGGGTAGCCTGTCCTCATATTTCACGTTCTTTCTTACCCAGTACATTTCCCCCCCTATTGTACATATTTCCAGATTGTTATGGTCATAACATAGATCATTTACTTGAAAATATGCTACAAACATGGACTCCTTTTTCTCTCCAATCCATATTGTGCGGTTACATTTATTTCAGGTAGGAATGGATTTTTGTCTAACATCTCTTTTGCGTATATTGTGGAGCGAGATTTCTGACTGCCTGCCCTTAGGGTTTACCTGCTGTGCATAACAAAAAGTTTGGCTGTTCTTTTTACAAACCCCATATCGAGTGCCGTTCAAAGTACAGTACCCGCTTTCATTATTAATACAGTCTTCCAAGGTTGGTTGGGTCTAGGGGTCTGCCTCTCCTTGCTTTCCCAGAATGATCTGGGAGCATTCCCTGCACTTATTCTTTGAGCCATCGGGCTCCATGCTGGGCAGACCTCTCGGGTGCCCACTAGTCGTGTGGCACACGACTAGGCTCAGGACCACTAGGATCCCCCATGTCTGCATCCCTCTGCCTTTGCCTGCACCCACCGGGTTGCCACCAGCAGTGAGGAAGACCATCTTCTCGGCGGCAGGGATATTTTTCCAGGGGTCTATACTCGGTCTGGGCTGCATACCTTCTTTTGAATGCTCCCCACCTCATTGCCTTGATCGTATTGGCTGTGCAAGGTACCTTATTGAACCNTTTTTATGAGGACTTTATCCCCGGGCTTTATCTTATGGATGGCGAACCCCAAAGGGGTATTTTGGGTTAACATTCTCCGTTTCCTTAGTTCCTGTAGATTTTTACCGATCTCTATGAGGTATGGCTGTATCTGTCCGTCTTCTATTCTTGGGTGTCTCACCGGCATTCCATGGGTGTAAGGCATCTCATATAACATTTCAAAAGGTGACAGCCCGGTCCCCGAGTGAGGTAAAGTTCAGATATTCAATAGGGCCAGGGGAAGGCACTTGAACCAGGACATCTTAGTTTCTAACATTAATTTTAATAACTGTGCCTTTAAAGTATGATTGGTCTTTTCAACCTGTCCTGAGCTTTGGGGGTAGCAGGGGGTACAGTAGTCTCACCTGATTCCCAAGGAATTCACAAGCTGCTTAATGATTTTTGAGGTAAAGTGTGTCACTTGGTCTGAATCTATACATTTCACTAACCCATATCGGGGTATAATCTCTTCTAGCAGGACTTTGGACACTGCCCGGGCCATGGCCCTAGGATTTGAGAAAGCCTTGACCTAATGGGTCAGCTTGTCTACTATTACCAACAGGAATTTGTATCTGCCTACCTTGGGGAATTTAGTGAAGTCTACTTGGACCCTTTCAAATGGATGATAGGCTGCCGGACGGCTTCCCAATATTACTTGTCATGTCTTGGCCCAATTTACTTTCTGGCAAATTAGACACCCTTGCACTTCTTGTTTGGCTAATTCATAAATACCTTTGCATCCAAAGAACCTCAGAAATTGCTCAGCCAGAGCCTGGACCCCCCAATGTGTTTGTTGATGCAACCTCCGCAAGATTTTTCTACTGTAATCTTTAGAAACTAATTCCCTGACGTCTGGCAATTTCCACTTACCTTCCTCTAACCTTCTACCTAATTTCTGATATCCTTCGATCTCCTCTGGGGAGGGACACGAAGGATATTTCCTCAGTTCTCTTTCCTCTATCTCTGGGGTGCTTACCCTTAGTAGAGCTGTACTTTTCGCCTTTTGGTCAGCTAGATTGTTTTCCCAGGTTCAGAATTGCATTCCAGTTTGATGTC
>VXAX01000012.1:386139-415255 GCA_013399835.1 Leptocoma aspasia | reverse complement strand
ATAGATTCTAACTTATTCTTCCTTGTATTTTATTCTTGTATGTTAGTTCATGAAGTTGTGTGGCTATTGATGGAATTATGTAACTGTTATTCTTGTGTGTTTCCTTGTAAAGTTGTACAGCTATGGATATTGTCAATACTTTAGAAACATAAGTATAAGGATTTTTGATGAAATGTAACGTGAGTTGAGTTTAGGGAATGAATTAGGGTCAGTACATGGATGCATTCCAGAATTAGTGGAGCCTACACAAGAGAGATTTATACCATGTTTACTATTTCTTCTGCAAGGGCCCTGTAAGGGGATGGTAGACATGGCATTTATTTAAAAGAAAAAAAGGGGTAATTGTTGTAGGCACACAGCTTGTGGTAATTGGGAGTGGGGCTGTGGCCAAGCCTCATCCCCAATAGGCTACAGCTGTGTCAGACAGGTGTCTAGTATTGAAGATGAGACATGGAATGCTGAGGTGCACTGGCCAATCACAAAAGAGCACACAGGTGAAACAGGTGTAGCATCAAGGGTATATAAGAGGCACCAGAGAACAGAGCAAGAGAGAATGAGCAAGAAGAAGCAAGAAGAAGAAAAAGCAGAAGCTTGCAACACTCCTTGGTGCTGCCAGTGGTTCCACCGTCCCCCTGCTATAAAGCCTCTCTTCCATCTCTTCCCATCTCGGCCAAGCCCGAGCCCGCGCCGGAGCGCCCCCTGCAGCCCCGTGGGGATCACCGCACCTGCCCTGAGCACCGGGAGCTGCCAGCGCCCCTGCCGGCTGTGACCGGAACTACACCACAGGGAAAGTGCCGCAGCCGAACGGCGTCACTGGGTTCTGGGTTCTGTTTGTTTATTAATGCTGTAGTTGTTGTTTGTTTTATCATTTATACTAGTAAAGAACTGTTTTTCCTTTTCCCATCTCTTTGCCTGAGAGCCCCTTAATATCAAAATTCTAATAAATCAGAGGGAGGGGGTTTACATTTTTCATTCCAAGGGAGTGTTTTTCTGCCTTCTCTAGCAGACACCTGTCTTGTAAACCAAGACACATTTTGGCAAATTTTGATACCTGAAGGCATCAATAGAAAAAGGGTGAAAAAAAGAGTAACAGCTCTTGAGTAACCTAATTTCTTGTGTGCTGGATATAGAAACCTTGTTAGGTGTCACCATGTGGTCTAGCTTATCCTGGTTTGGGTGGCACACGGTCATGGCAACGTTCCTCCCATTTTCAAGCCCTTTTCTAAACATGGGTCCTTTAGCTAAGGCTACTGTGGCAGTTATCCAGTTTGCTTTATGGGTTAATAAGGTGAGAAATTAAAGGATTTTTAATTTCCTCTGGAAGGTGGGCACATGAATTCAGAGCTACCACAAACTAACTGTATGTTTTTAGAGTTACTTTAATAATGGTACCCACTGTGAGGAAATTACACTGGGGGAAATTTTCTCCCAACCCTTCACCCAGCTCTTTGGGTTTACCCCACCAGTTTTTGAAGGGTTCAAGTCTTCTCTAGATGCTAATTATATCATACAGTGGTTGGTGTTGCTAATATGCCTGTTAAGCTTGTTCTACTTAGCACTCAGAGATAAGGGAAGATTGAGTTGGATAACTACCCTGATACCTACCTCAGAATATAGGGATGCTGCCACAGACCCTGACACTGTCCCAGAGACTAGGGATGCTGCCCCACTGCCTGACCCTGCCCTGCAGCCCATCTCAGAAAGGAACCACCCAGACTGGGTGGGGGTTCTGGTGAAGGAGATACTCCACATGGGTCAGATGCCGAAGGAGTACATTTCCCTAGCTAATGAGAAACCGTCCCCCTGCCTCTAAGAGGGAAAGTCTAATGGTGCAGCCAGTGAACCCACAGACGTTACAACCATCCAGGTTCCAGCTGAACTGCAAGGGCAGTCACAGCCAGAAGCAGCTGCCCCTGTGGAAATGAGGGGCATCTAAGATGAAATCGAAGCACCCAGATAATAAGGGTAAGAAAGGAGGGCCCTCACAACCCAGAGGGAAGCCAGAGGTTGAGATCACCACCGAGTCCCTGATGTATGAATGTCTCTGTAATCTGCACAAAGACATGGTACAACAGGGGTGTGAGGCTTATACAACCTGGTTACTTCAGGTCTGAGACCTTATGGGTACAGGTGTGCAACTGGATGGTACTGAGGCAAGGAATTTGGGACCCTCGACCCAGGACTCAGGTGTGAATCAGGTATTTGTAAGGGAGCCAGGGTCCCTTTCCCTCTGGGAGTGGCTTTTAATGAGTGTAAGAGAGAGGTTTGTCCACAGAGAGAAAACACAGGAGCACCATGTAGAATGTGCTGGAAGACCCTTGAGGAAGGGATCCAACAATTGAGAGAAGTGGCACTATTGGAGGTACGCTTTGGGGGGGGGGTGGACAGCATGATAATGACCCCAACAAATTCAGGTGCACAGGGCAGATGTGGAGTCTGGCAAATCTACGACCATCTCAATACACCACCTTCCTTCCAACAATTAATGTCAAGGACAACCGAGAGACAGTGGGTTCTGTCACCAACAAGATTAGAAATTATGAGAGTATAATCAATGGCCTGATGCAGGCTCGTGTCTCTGGCATGGTTAAGGAACTCAAAGACGAGTTTAAAGAGGAGATGAGGAGGATGAGAGAGGAGGTGAGGAAGATTAATGCAGCACCACTGGAAGTCACAGGTCCTAAAGTCAGTGCCCAACATCCCCAAGCTAGAGGGAGAGGGTACACCCCAAGAGCTGACCTGTGAATTTTTTTGTGTGACCCTGGGGAAGACATGGGAAGGTAGGATGAGAAGCCCACTTCTGTCCTGGCAGCATGGGTGTGTCAACTCAAGGGAGGGAAACACTAACCGAGAGAGTTCCACCAAAACAAAAGTAGCCTCAGCCTCCCATGACCAAGCTGCCACATATTACAGAAGGGAGGATGATCTGTCAGATCCCCTTGAAGGAACCTCTAGTATGTATGCCCTGGAAAGAAATGATAACCAGGGCTAGAGGGGCCCTGCCTCTAGCCACGGAAAGGCACGGGAAAACCGGGTCTTTTGGATGGTGTGGATCTGACGGCCTGGCACATCACAGCCACAAAAATATGAAGCGTTAGTTGATACTGGTGCACAGTGTACCCTAATGCCATCAGGGCATGTGGAGGCAGAACCTGTTTCCATTGCTGGGGTGATGGGGGGATCGCAGCAATTGACCCTGTTGGAAGCTGAGGTGAGCCTGACTGGGAAGGAGTTGCAGAAACATCCTGTTGTGACTGGCCCAGAGGTCCCATGTATTCTGGGCATAGACTTCCTCCAGAATGGCTATTACAAAGACCCAAAGGGACCCAGGTAGGCTTTTGGAATAGCTGCTCTAGAGGCAGAGGACATTAAGCAGTTGAACACCTTGCCTGAACTGTCAGAAAACCCATCTGCAGTAGGACTCCTGAGGGTGGAAAAGCAACGAGTACCAAGTGCCACCTCGACTGTGCACTGCCAGCAGTATCAGACGAATCAAGATACTGTGATCCCCATCCACAAAATGATTTGTGGTTGGAGAGCCAAGGGGTGGTCAGTAAGGCCCACTCACCCTTCAACAGCCCCATCTGGCCTGTGTGCAAGCCTGACAGAGAATGGAGACTGACTGTGGACTATCGTGGCTTGAATGAAGTGACTCCACTGCTGAGTGCTGCTGTGCCAGACATACTGGCACTCAGGTATGAGCTGGAGTCCAAGGCAGCAAAGTGGTATGCCACTATTGACATTGCCAATGCATTTTTCTACGTTCCTCCAGCAGCAGAATGCAGACCTCAGTTTGCCTTCCCCTGGAAGGGCGTGCAGTACATCTGGAACCGACTGCCCCAGGGGTGGAAGCACAGCCCCACCATCTGCCATGGACTGATCCAGGCTGCACTGGAAAAGGGTGAGGCTCCAGAACATCTGCAGTACATCGATGATATCATTGTGTGGGGAAACACAGTGTTTGAGAAAGGGGAGAAAATCGTCCAGATTCTCCTGGAAGCCAGCTTCACAATCAAGAAGAGCAAAGTCAAAGGACCTGCCCAAGACATCCAGTTCCTGGGAGTGAAGTGGCAAGACGGACTGCATCAGATTCCCACTGAGGTCATCAATAAAATCACTGCCATGTCCCCACCAACCAGCAAGAAGGAAACACAGGCTTTCCTAGGCGCCATTGGTTTTTGGAGAATGCCCATTCCTGAGTACCGCCAGACTGTGAGCCCTCTCTACCTGGTCATCTGCAAGAAGAATGATTTCCACTGGGGCCCTGAGCAGCAACAAGCCTTCACCCAGATCAAGCAGGAGATCGCTCATGTGGTAGCCCTTGGCCTAGTCAGGATGGGACCAGAGGTGAAGAATGTGCTCTACTCTACAGCCGGGAACAATGGCTTGTCCTGGAGCCTGTGGCAGAAGGTGCCTGGGGAGACTTGAAGCCAACCACTGGGATTCTGGAGCCGAAGTTACAGAGAATCTAAAGCCAACTACACTTCCACAGAAAAAGAACCCTTGGCCACCTATAAAGGAGTTCAAGCTGCCTTGGAGGTGATTGGCATGGAAGCACAACTCCTCCTGGCACCCCAACTACCTGTGCTGGGGTGGATGTTTAAAGGAAAGATTTCCTCTACCCACCATGCCACTGACACCACATGGGGCAAATGGATTGCCCTCATCACCCAGCATGCCCATATTGGAAACCCGAATCGCCCTGGGATTTTGGAAATAATTACAAACTGGATGGAAGGTGAAAACTTTGGTTTTGCTGACGAAGAGGAGGAGGAACAAGCGACACGAGCTGAAGAAGCTCCACCATACAACCAGCACTGAAACAACAAACAGGTAGATCAGGCTGCAAAGATAGAGGTGTCAAAAATAGACTTAGACTGGCAACACAAAGGGCAGTTGTTCTTAGCTCGATGGGCTCATGATGCCTCAGGTCATCAGGGCAGAGATGCCACCTATAAGTGAGCATGAGACTGAAGGGTGGATTTAACCATGGACAATATTTCTCAGGTTATCCATGACTGTGAGGCATGTGCTACGATCAAGCAGGCCAAGCAGGTGAAGCCCCTATGGTATGGTGGGCAGTGGTCCAAATATAAGTATGGTTAGGCCTGGCTGGTTGACTACATCACACTGCCCCAGACACGCCAAGGCAAGTGCTATGTGCTGACCATGGTGGAAGCCACCACTGGATGCCTGGAGGCCTACCCTGTGCCTCATGCCACTGCTCGGAACACCATCCCAGGCCTTGAAAAGCAAGTCCTTTGGAGGCATGGTACCCCTGAGAGGATTGAGTCAGACAATGAGACTCATTTCAAGAATAGCCTTATAAAGAGCTGGGCTAGAGAATATGGCATTGAGTGGGTGTACCATATTCCTTATCATGCACCAGCAGATGGGAAATTTGAACAGTGCAATGGCCTGCTTAAAACCACCTTGAAGGCACTGGGTGAGAGGACTTTCAAGAACTGGGGGATTAATTTAGCAAAGGCCACATGGTTAGTGAACACCAGAGGTTCCACTAACTGAGCAGGCCCTGCCCAATCTGAGCCTTTGTATCTGTATCTGCATGGATATATGTATGTAATTAAGGTAGTGCATGTATGTATATATTTTAAAGGCTTAAATTTGATGTATCTTGTTGGTATGGGAAAAAATTCAGGGTGGATAATATTGGGGGTTGAGTTTTTTCTGTTCTTTCCTTATTACCTATGGAATTTCTTCCCAGTGAGCTGCTAAGAAGCACTGATGGCTGCATGTTTGAGACAGGCGGGGAGGGGGAACTCCTTTGGACTTTTTCGAGTTTCTTTTGGGGAGGAGCAGCGATATCGCAAGAATGGAGGCAGGTAAAAAGAGACAAGGTTGGGGGCAGCCACTCTCTTGCTGCTGGGCTTGTAAGAGGATGGTTGGACCTGTGGCTTGGGGAAAGGAGTTCGCTGTTACCACCACAACCCAGTGGGGAACCTTTCTTCTCCTGCTGGGCCCTGCATCCCCCTGCCCTACCACGACATCCCACAGGTTCCAGCTATTGCTGTGGAATTTTGATACATTCTCATGCACCGCCCCTGCTCATTCCTGCTGTTCCAACCTGCTGCTTCCGAGAGTCCTGCTAGGGGCACCGAGATCGACTGCCCCAGGGGTTTGGGAAGCAAAGCCACTCTTCCGTCTCTTCCCATCTCGGCCAATCGCCATCGCCACGTGCTGCCTGAGCCCGCACTGGAGCGCCCCCTGCAGCCACGTGGGGATCACCGCACCTGCCCTGAGCACCGGGAGCTGCCAGCGCCCCTGCCGACTGTGACCGGAACTACACCACAGGGAAAGTGCCGCAGCCGAACGGCTGTCACTGGGTTCTGGGTTCTGCTTGTTGGTAATGCTGTAGTTGTTGTTGTTTGGTTTATTACACATGCTGGTAAAGAACTGTTATTCCTTTTCCCATATCTTTGCCTGAGAGCCACTTAACTTCAGGGAGGGGGTTCAAATTCTCCATTCTAAGGGAGGCTTTTCTGCCTTCTCTGGCAGACAGCTGTCTTGTAAACCAAGACACATGGCCAGAACTGATGTAATTTGAAAAGGGGAAGCCATGCCAGTCAACATTCCTCTTCTAATGTCTGCCAATGACAAGGAGAGCTTTCCAAGGAAGGAATCTCCCACTCAGTTTTGAGGGTCACTTTAGTGATTTTTCCCTCCTAAATGATACCTGGCACTACTTGAGGACAGATGTAATTTTGTTTCCTTCAAGACTCAGAACTTAGATTCTCTGCTCTTTTCCTCATAAATAGGTTTGCAAACAAATGGTATGACTACACTGAACATGCTACAAAAAGTATCCAAATATGGCATTTCAGGTGCTTTCAGAGTATGTATTATTTTATTCTGGCTAAGATCCCTTGCTGAATTGCTGAGCATAATAAACTGCTTTTTAAAGAAGATTTTTGGTTCAATAACACAGAGTGAGATGAAGCTTATGAAAGCATTTGGAAGAAGATTAGAATCACATGAAAAGGTTTGAGGCAGATCAGTACTGGCATTTTCTAGACAGCACTTGTTGTGTAATGAAGCACTCTTGGAACATGTACAACTCAATAAGCATTTATAATCAATATGTAAAATAAATACAGAGATTAGAAATATATATTGTCATGGTGAATGTCCTAAATTCTACGCACCTTTGACATTACATCTTCGTCTTAAGCATAACTCAGTATATTTAAAGCAATCACCAGGGTAAAAACATTTTATAGCTACACATTGCACAGTGTGTTTCTTCTAAATATGCTGCTATTTTTCTGACATTTATTACATTTTATGTTTTACATATTCTGCCTGTATATGGACAAGAGCATTAAACTGCTCACTTTAGTATTTTGCCAGGTACCCAGATTCAATGAAATTTAAGCAAAGATGTTCATACTAGAAAAAAGTCCAGCAGAAGAAGGTTTTAGTTTTACAAAACTAAGGACCACTCAGTCTTTTCCTACACAACTCTCACTAGTGTGAAGGTCTTTCAAGTATTGTAGATATGATGACTATGGGAGCTTCACTTGTTGAGCACAACTCCTTGAAGGCTCTCTTAAAAGTTTCTCGTGAACCTGTATTGCAATACAAAAGTGTATTATCCAAGGAGTTAGATGGAAGAGGCAGGAGTTACCCTACATAAAGGAAAAACTTTTTGAAAGAGAAGTTTAGATTGGAAGGTTTATGATGCTTCAGATGTCCTTAATTTCATTCTTACACCAAGACAAAATTAAGAAAAAGCTAATGATTACAACAATATGAATGTGAATCCAAGACTGCACCAGTAAAAATCAAACAGTAAAAAGGAAGAATTTTCTAATGTTTAGTCTTTGGCACAGACAAATTACACTGAAATACTCAGCCAAGATGAGAACCGAAGTAGAGTTAAGAAACCAAGGATTATTGTTTCTACCTGCATTTTGCTGAGATGTTCTCAGACATCTGAAAATATCTCTTACCACTGAGCAGAGTCCCAAAGAGCATACACAGTTTTAGACAGTCATTTCCTCATCTGAAATGATTTTCTGATTTCATTACTCAAGAAACATTAAAATGCTTCCCTTTTTTTTCCATTCAATGAAAATGCATTGTGGGAAATAATTTATTAATAAATTTATTCAGAAATCACAGACTTAATGGGCTATCTCTTTTAGGGCTGCTCTAGAGAACCTGAGATTCTTTAGAAATCAACATAGGCCAGCTGCAAAAGAGTGAATTAAATAAGATTAAGGATTGTGAACATCCAGCCTAAGGGTCTTGCACTGCCCATCTTTTGTAGTTGTGGCAATTGTTATACTATGCAGAATTGCTTAAAGACTGTAACAAAAATGTAGGAGTGTGAAAAAAACCCCAACCAGTATTCTTAAACACATTGTCACACACATGAAAATGGGTTGAAAGTCATATAACAACTTGCCTTTCAGTACTTCTTAGCTCTGCCTTACCAGCTTTTATGCACAGTTCCAGACAAGTTTTAATGTCATGTTTATATATATGTACGTATGTATATATGTGTATATATATAGTTACACAAACATAAGTGTGTGTAAGTCTCCTCCCTGAAGCAATGTGCAACAGCATCGGAACTCTTGTGGTTCATACAGGTATGGACAGAGACTATAACTATGAGAAAATCAGAGGTAGCTTGATACTCAGCTGAGGAATCAGCTCACATGTGATGCACAATGGTTAGATGACCCAGTTCATATAGCTATTGAGCGGCTTCTCATTGACTGATGTACCTCCTGAGAAATAATTTGGAAATATTTTAGAGTGTTTATATAGAGTTTCTGGGAGCATATTTCCTAATGTCTCTGTAAAATTAATACACTTGCCTGAGAATACAACCTTATAGTCCTTAAGTTACAAAAAAAAAGAAGTATGAGTAATAAATGTCAAAACTATTTGCAAGTGGTCTAAATCAGCATTTCTTCATGAATAATTGTGATACTTCAAACTGTCTTTAACAGACAATTAAAGACAGACCCTCTTAAAGAAACACATTATGGACATGGCAGCTTTCCACAGGGGTGAACTGCACACAAACTGCACGGTAATCTATTTGTATGTTCCATAAATCCCTTTGTTACCTCTCTACTGTACAAGAAATAGCTGTACTATTTTAAGTACTCCCAAACCTGAAACAACATGGTTTAGAGTGGTGAATTTACTATTTAATGTCCTTAAAGGCTGTCTTAAAGCTAGCCAGCTTTACTGAAGCATTTGAATTAACACTGCTTACACAATTTGCAGTAATTACAGTTTGTTTAATGAAATGGTCCTTAATTGCAGACACCACTGAAAGAATAATAATAATAAAGTTTCTGCAATCATTCTTTTTAAGCTAGGGGAAAGAAAGTGGTGGAGAGGAAATTAGTTTAGGTAACTTACTCTGGAGCATTTTCAGAACAGCTGACATAAAGGAGCCCTGATCTTCTATGTTTCTGGTTTAAGCCAGGAGTAACCCTAACATCAATGGTTACACAGACATAAAACCAGTGGACATGACAATAGAAGAGTCACTGTTTTCAAATTAGGAGACCATTAACCAACTTTGCTACAGGATGTGTTGTGCAGCTCTACTTACAGTGCAGTAAAAGAGCCTAACCTCAATGCCAATCACAAAAAAGTTAGTCATGGTTTTTCAGAGACTGTTTTTTCAGCAAAATATTTATCTGTGATCAAATTAAATGAGATACTTCATCACTCAGGTTAGACAGAAGTATTGTAAATCCTCAACTACTGTAAAATTTCACCCATTTAAAACCCATGCTGAGTGACTCCTGGGGCATGAGCAGGCTACATATGAATGGGGTATTTCATATGAGGGATGTTTCCATCCTTCATGGTAAAAATTATGTGGAGGACCCAAGTCATCTGTTCAGTATACGACAGAAAATGCTACTTTGAGCTTAATTTGAAAAGAGTAATCAAGATTCAGGGTTTTCAAAAAATTGCTTCCAGCATCAACATCAGCATGTTACTTCAGCTTGAGAGCAATGGGAGTCCAGGAAAGTGGAAAAATCCAGAATGGAAAATGAAAGTTCACAAGCCAAGAAGTCTGAAAGCTCAGGTGGTTTGTAAAATTGGTGCTTTATATGAAGCAAGCAGACAACATGACTTTCAGTAGAAAGTCAGCCCTTACTAGTAGAGGTATTGCCTGCTACACTTTACAGCTGGAAAGCCAGGATGTCTATCATGCCTCATCATTTAGATGAGGCCAGACAGCCAGACTAAACTTTATCCTACCTGCCCCACTTTAAAATACTTCAAGAGCTTTATTACATGATGTAAAATACCAGTATGATATCAAGACCATCACATCTTCTTGTGGGAATTTTAGAAATAATTTGCAGCTGATCAGAATATTTCATGCAGAAAAATTTATTAAACTAAATATGACACTAGCGGTGACAAATATTCTTATGCAGCTGTAAAATATGACAGCAGAACACTTTAGCCCTTGGATAAACATTTGGGTCAGAATTTGCTTTGGATATCAGCAACACAAATTTTAAATTCTTTATCCCTATCTATTGAATTTCTTGTGTGCAGTTTTCAGCAATCAGTGAAAAACTAGGCTGAGATGGAAATAAGGAAAGAAAAGAAAAAAAGTTTGGTATTGTTGGGTAGCTGGTTTTGATTAGAGTTGGCAGCCATTTTAAATGAGTTGCATCCTCCAGAAGAAAAGAGAGTTTTACTCAGGGAAGATACCTCTGATACAAGAATAAGACCTTTGACTTGTGATGGGCAAATCTACTGAAAAATATAAGTGCTTATTACATGCATTTTCAAACTTTTGAAGATCTCCCGCAATTTCACTCCTGCCTCAGAGGCAGTATGGGCATTTTTAGGAAGGGGTTTCTTTCTGCTCTTCATACACCACAGCATCCCTGATTACAGCTGATTACTTATGCCAGAGTGCAAAGAACAATTAAAAGGCTACTGAGATTATTCAAGAGGCCCAAAAATTTGCTTCATAGATACCCATTGGGAAGAGAATCTTTCTAGACTGTATCTCAACCTCCTACTCTAAGGGCTTCCTGGAACCTGGACCATTCTCTCTGCTTTTCATGCTACATTAAAAGCAACTCAAATGTTTGAAAATATTTCTGTCTTAAAAAGCAATGCGTCAGGAAACCCCTGGATTCTTATTCAAATGACCCAATTTATTCTGCTGGATTCTAAACATTTTGGAAAATTAATCTTTCCCACAGTGATATCACAGTTATAGGCAGAATTTTCAAATCATTTTAAAGCACTGATTATGTGCTTTACAGTACATGTATGAAACAAAGGATCAGGATTGTCTCTGGTGTGAGTGGTGTCAATCCTGGTCTCCAGCAGTGGAGGAGACCTCATTTTGCCTGCAGTCTGGGCAACCTTGAGCACATGCTGACTGCACCAGTACCTAAGTGGAGGCCATATAGCTGCACTAGCACAGTGTGGAGCCTGAGAAAATACATCTTGCCTTCTCAACAAGGCTTATGAGCTTGGGCTGCATGCTGCTAGCATGGCCTAACTTTGAGGCCAGTTTGCACCTAGCTGGCTCAGAGCACAGTAAGAAAAAACTTGAGCCTGCTTGCAAAATACCTCATGGATGTTGTGTCTGTCAATTCAGCAGGGGAGAAGCAGAGCATCACAGTAGCCTACTTGAAATCTGCAGGAGATCTGATCCAAAGAACATACACAATAAATTTAAAAAATTTTAAAAAAAAGGAAAAATGCAAGCATCCTGCAGAATTTTTTCTTTAGCTGGATGTCACACAGTTGTTAACCCTTCCATTATCTGAGTTCTTCACTGCTCCCCTTCTATTTCCTTATTCCACTTTTGTGAGTATAAATTGCACTCCTACTAAGATCCAAGTTGCTTCTAGTTGAATAGCTCTGACACTTACACCCACATACACCTGTTTCCTGACCAACAAATACATGATGTATAACTTACACCATTGCTAACTTATGGTTGAATTTGGCAGTGTTTTTATTTATTTATTAATTTTTTTAATGTACCCTAGGGTCAATATATACACATGTTCTCACTGGCTCTGGTCTCACTCCTTTTAAGCCTCCTTCACTGAAATATTAAATGGCTGGATTTGCAGAATCCCCAGGTATGACAGGGCAGATGTTGCTGGTGCAGTTTAATGATGGGAGATGCAGCATTCATGGTTCAATGCATACAGCACAAGACTGGAGAGTAACATTGGTGTTTTCATACATCTATTTGCAAGTGGACTCCAAGTCTGGCCAATTCAGATGTGTTCAAACAAAGATTGGCAGGGTTAAAAAAGTGGGAATGGGATTTTGCAACAATGTAGAGGAGTGAGTGTGAAAAAATACAGCCCAAGGAACATCTTCTGGACTGGGCCTGAAACAGGCCAGAGTATGGCACAAAACTAGTTAAAAATAGAAGTTGCAGTGAAAAGATGGGAAAGACCCTGGACTTCAGCAAAGCCTTTGACACTGTCTCCCACATACTCCTGGAAAACCTGGCAGTCCATGGCTTGGACAGGTGCACTCTTCACTGGGTTAAGAACTAGCTGGATGTCTGGGCCCAGAGTGGTGGTGAACGGTGCTGCATCCAGCTGGCGGCCACACACTAGTGGTGTTCCCCAGGGATCAATGTTGGGCCCTGTCCTGTTTAATATCTTTATTATTGATGATACTGGGATTGAGTCCACCATCAGCAAATTTGCAGATGACACCAAGCTGGGAGCATGTGTAGATCTCTTGGAGCATAGAAGGGCTCTACAAAGTGACCTGGACATGCTGGATAGATGGACTGAGTCCAACAATATGAGGTTTAACAAGTCCAAGTGAGTCCTGCACTTCGGCCACAGTAACCCCCTGCAATGCTACAGGCTGGGGATGGTGTGGCAGGACAGTGCCTAGGCGGAAAGGGACCTGGGAGTACTGGTTGACAACCGACTGAACATGAGCCAGCAGTATGCCCAGGTGGCCAAGAAGGCCAATGGCATCCTGGCCTGTTTCAAGAATAGTGTGGCCAGCAGGACCCAGGAAGTCATTCTTCCCCTGTACTCTGCACTGGTGAGGCAGTACCTTGTGTCCAGTTCTGGGCCCCTCAGTTTAGGAAGGGCATTGAGATGCTCAAACACATCCAGAGGAGGGCAACAAGGCTGGTTGGGGGCTTGGAATACAAGCCCTGTGAGGAGTACCTGAATGAGCTGAGGTTGTTTAGCCTGGAAAAAAGGAGACTCAGTGTGGAAACATGATTTTGGGTTTTATGAGTCTTCTAGCAGCGAGTTTGCTAAGATTCATTCCCAACGGAAAAGAAGAGAGATTTGGGTAAACAATCTCTGAGCTGTGATCTGTTCAAGGACATAACTCGTGTTTTCTATTCTGTTCCCATGATACGGGAGAGAAGCTGGTCCTAGTTATCAGTGTTCCCACTTTTAGTATCACAGCATTATTCCTGTACAGGGCAGCAAGAAGCAAACATCTAAGCTCTGTACTGGGCAGAAATAGCCCAAGCCTTCTGAGCAATGGAGTCATTTTAATAAATCATATTTAAGCCTTCTGATATGGAGTCAAAAAGTCCTGTCATTGCATTGGACCATCGACAATAACTCAGGGGTGACCTTATCACTCTTTACAACTACCTAGAAGGTGGTTGTAGTCAAGCAGGGATTGGTCTCTTCTCCCAGGCAACAACTGACAGAAGGAGAGAGCACAGTCAAGCTGCGCCAGGAAAAGGTTAGGCTAGATATTAGGAAAAAAATTCTTCAGTGAAAGAGTGATTGGACACTGGAATTGTCTGCCAAGGTAGGTGGTGGAGTCACTGTTCCTGGAGATGGTAAAAAAAGATTGTATGTGGCACTCAGTGCCATGGCTTACTTGATAAGGTAGTATTAGGTCATAGGTGGGACTTGATGCTCTCAAAGGTCTTTTCAAACCTAGTTAATTCTGTGGTTCTGTGATTCTGTGATGAATCGTCAAATCCAAACCTTAAAATGTAAAATCAAACAAAGTAGTTCATTTTTGTAGCACATAAATAGAAAACAACCTTACTGTTTTCTTTCTTTCTTCCATGTGTTATCATGCTTGCAATTTTCCATTCCTATGAGCATAATGTTTCTGGAATGTATTGGTGCAATCTATTAATTAAAACTATTTTCCAATCAAGCTATATCCTAGAGACAGAAGTTAAATCTATATTTAAAGAAAATAATTTAATATTGGTCAGTGCATAAAATATAGTAGTTCCTGAAATGTTTTACACTCAATTGAAAAATCATTAATTTACCATTAAATCCCTCTCAAACAACCATGAAAATGGATATCTAGCTTTATTTCTTTTTTCTTTTCCCATAACTCCATGTGAATTTCAAATAGCAATATGCATATGTTAATACACAAATATAACACATATTTATTTGTGGGGGCATAAACCTAATGCAGGACATCAGCAATGATATTCAGTGATAGCTTCTACTCTTTGATCTTTTGTATTTCTGAATAATATTTAATTGCTTCTTACAACTCCTCTGAGTTGAGAGGAGTTGTCATGGTCAATGATGCGATTGAGGTTCATCTAATCTGTGAAATGTCATATTTCAGACATGGCTTCTTTCCTGAAGGTGTGTCCATCATATCTCATTCTTGATCCATTCTGAAGTAAGAGGGATGGATTTGCATAAACCAGCCTCACACCTTAATGATCCTTCACAAAGTTGTAATTGCCCTCAATTTGATTGCATCCATTCTTGGTCCACTCTTTTCTGAGCCTAAGCCTCAAAATTGTGTATTTAAGATTGATGCCATAAAACTATGCACAAAAGATCACTTCAGCCCAGAAAGACTTTCCAGGTTTCCCTTTATAGTCAGTGATTCTTTTCTGAGGCACTAAGTACCCAACACAACCCTCCTAAAGAGACTCTCTCTGTCTTTCCTGACTGGAGAGAAATAGTCCTCCTTCGAGCTAAAGTTATCCTTTGTGAGCAATCCTTTGAAAATGCCAATGCCAATCCAGAAAATGCAAGTGGTACCTTGAGCAGTTATGCTTGCTAGCACTTCCAGGAAAGTAGTATTGAAAATAGACAGCTGCTTTACTCTTTTTCATACAAGAAACTCTGAAGAAAATAGTGACTCAGCTCCTCAGCCCTTGAGAAGAAATTACTGGTGGACTAAAATTAAACACATAAAAATAAATATACAGATTGGACAGGGAAAACCAAATTTTTACATATAATTCTGTAAAAATAATAACTTGGTTTATAAAAAAATGTTAGGCCATAGTGACTGCATAGGCTCATGTGATGAACAATGTCTTAGATATGGTTATAATAGAGCTATTCACTATCATCTTATTCTATCATGCACTGAGTTGATAAAAAATAGACATTAATGTGTTGGCATGGCCCTGAGCTCAGAAGATTTTCTTAGGCACAGACTAAATTTTGTCACACATAAGCACTATGTAAGTATGTTAGACCAGCTCTTTACCTGCATAAAGACTGTCACTGAAGATGCACTTCTGAAGTTCAGGAGTTTCCTTGCTCTTCCTGCATCTGAGCAATAAAGTAGTGGAAGATGATGAGAAAAAAGGCAATAGCAGTGGAAGTGATTCACAGATCTGTGAATGTTATGAAATATATTTATAACCAGATCCTTAGGCTGCAATTGTCTGCTTGTACTTCATGTTAAGTGCGTAGAGACAACTCTTGCCCAGGATATAGGATGAAGGCAATAAACAAAAGGGTGCAGAAACCAGTGCATGAAGCAGACATGGAACCCCCTGGTATTGTATATTTAGAGGCTGTTTAATGAATTATAAATGACAAAGGTTTTAAAGAGATTAAAAATTATCTCTCCTGCTTCTGGTTTTGCTCTTACAGATTCAGTTGGGTTTGGTTCAATTATACTTGGCATGACAAACTTTACAAGTGTTTCCAATGTGTAAAAGGACATGGACCCTTTGGATATGTTTAAGGAAGAGGTTTCCATTGAGGACAGGACTATGTGATTTGTTTGGAATTTGGTGCTTACAGAATATTAATATTGCCTTGCACCAGGTCAAACATTCACCATTTCTTCCACACTGGAAGTAAATTTAGCCCTGACATTCTACATTAATCCTCTTCTATCTTGTGATCTAAGTCCTACGCTATTATGAAAAAGAGAAAGAGACACTTTTAACAAATTTTTCAAATTCTTGGCTATTCCTGGTCTCTCTGGCTACAAATTTGTCATCTGTCAGAGATCAAATAACAATATCAGGAGCACCAATGTGCCAAGCAAATTTGCCAGAGAAGAAATAGAGTAAAATGCACTATTTTCCGAATAGTAACACTATTCTATAGTATAACACTAGAACATTTTCTACCTTACATTTTTGTAACCAGTATTTTTATACAGCCTTAAGATTTGCTCTGATATTTCTGTTTAGTGAAAGGATATTTTCTCCTGTATTGTTGTTTAAATACTTAGGCATCTCTCTTTTTTTAACGTTTTGGTATAGTGTGTTTGCTTGCTTCTCCCAGTTATTCCAATACTATGATTTTCAGTAAGCCTTTCACTTTGACTCATTTAGAAGAACAGATACAAAGAGATTGTTCCCAAAGTAAATTTTGATTTGGAGTCCTTTCCATGTAGGAGTAGATAAAACCTAAAACATAGTCCTACTGTTGTGGAATAGAATTTCAGAGAATACAGAATGGATCTGGGAGAGAAAGCTTCCCTGCAGCTGGAAAAATACGGCTCATGATTGCAACCTGCCTTCAGTCTCAGATGCTACGGAATTTACAGAGTTAATTCCATGCTGTAATGAAGTGAGAAGAAACAGCAGCTAAGATCCACACATAACAGATTAAAAAAAAAAAAAAAAGAGAATATTTCTGTTATGATAGCAAAACAAATTCATCACACCTATGCAAATATCAGTAGACATTTTTGTTTTTAGGCTATAACACACAATATTGTCGTGCAGTTTTGGGATTCTTTATTTATGTATTCATTTGAGGCAACAAGAGGAGAATGACTAAGAATTATTCAGAGAAAAGTGATGTTGCTGTTTATCCTGTAGAATAAGAAGAGGACAATAATATTCTCTGAACTAATATGTAGTGTTAAAACAGAGCATATCAGACCATCTTTTAGAATTTAATTCTGAGCGAAATAATTATATCATCCTTTTTCCCAAACAGGCAACCTAGACAGAAGTTGATTAAACTGCTCTCTAGTCAGACAATGAATCAGTGGCACAGCAGGAATATAGCTCTGTAGTCTTGAGATCCATGTATATACTCTTGTTATTGGATCAAACTCCAGGAAAAACACTCAGAAAATGAAACCTAAATAAGTTAGGTCTCAATTCCTTGCATGTATGTCAGCTATATAAATTTCAAGTGCACTTCTTAAAATTAACCTTTTAATGATGTTGTTAGTTGCAGCATTTTTATTCTTCCTTTACACTCTCTCAATGTCTCTGCTTTGCTCACAGCACACTAGTCAAACACATCTTTAGGCAAAACAAAATGATAACAATCCTATAAACCATTTAAGCCAGTCAAAATACAAAGTGAACAAGAGAAAACATTCCAAGATTTGTACTAGGCCCTTCCTTTTTTCCCATCTGGAATTGTGTTACCCAAGCAGCCTTGCAGAAATTCTAGTTCATTTTCTCTGGACCTCAAAACTGTTGCTAGGGCTCCCCTTTTACCCAGCATGTCCCTGCAATCCACAGACATTTCTGAGACCTTACAGAAAGGATATCCATCTGAACTAAAAAACTCCAAAACAGTTCTTCTTTGTGGTACCATTTCCAATTTTGTTGGGGTTTTTTCCCTCTTTTTTTTTCATTTTTTTTCCAAACAAGAAAATGCTATTGCCAACAAAAGCATTTCCCCCACTTCCACAACTGCCACACAACCTGGTAGTCCTCTCATTCTCATATTTCATATTAAGATTCTTTTGATTCTGAAGAGATGGAAAAGCACCTTTATGTGAGAGCTTTGACACTCCATGAAATTTAAGCCCAGCAGCAGGACATTCATTCCCTGCATAAAACCAGCCTTTATGGGGTGTGCTGCTGAATCCTCTGCTTTCAAATGACCTTACAGATCACTATGACTTCACCAGCCCTTGAAGGGCTATGCAAAAAAAAATTATATTCTGAAGGAAAAATTACATTTTTAAAAGCAATGTCTCCCATCTCTCTCTTTCCTCTCCTTCCTCTCTGCCTCTTCCAGCTCTACAAAGAAAATGTTTTGCTTTTAGAAATAGAGAGGCAGCTGTGGAAAACTCCCACACTTTTTGCCACTCTGTCTAGACATAGACCAAACTGAATATAATAGATAATCATTTAAAAGTTGACACAGACTTAGCAATTTGGTGGCCTTAGAAGCATGTGTATTTGCATTATCACTTAGGAAAAGCCTTGTAAATTTTGCTGACTGCCTACAACCAATTCTTTGTTTAAGGATGATAAAGCACAAATTCAATACATACCTGAACAAGTATAGGGCAATAAAAGCAGAAGGAAAGTAACTGATCCCCATTCAGGAGGCACTTCACAGATTATGAGTTATTTGGCTCTGGGAAAGGCAGTTTGATGACCTATCCCTTGACCTAATTGCATGGATCCTTAAACAAACCCCAAAAGGTAGGGGCTGTTATTACAAAACAAGGCCAAGGACCAAATCTTCAAAGGCAAGTAACACAGTGCTGAGCACTGAAGGACCTTTCTGCATGGATCTAGCCACTTTGTGGAGATTGTAATCTCCAAATTAAAAGCCCAGGATGAAAAGTTCTGTTTTGGTGCTGGTTTTATATTTGTTTTTTATTTTGTTTTGATTTTTGTTTGGTTTGGGTTTGATGTTTTTGTAGGTATTTTGGTTTTTTCCCTGTTCATAGTGGCAGCAAAAGCAGAAGGCCGTAGTGTCTTTTTTTGGGCAGTGGACCTAGGATGCAGAAGATCTCATTTCAGTTTCCAGCACTGTCTAAAGCAGAACTTCTTTTCCAGTCCCACCAAATTCTCCCTTGCCACCAACATGTTTTTGTGAACAGTAGGAGACTGACTAAGAAGTTAGAGGCACTCTCTCATCCTCTGATTGTTAATATTGTGGAGTTCAGGCTAAGGGATAAAATTTGAGAGTAAATACATACAAGACTTGTTAAACAGGAGAGAGATGCAGAAAACACGAACAGCAAGCTCCTTGCCCCTTTCATCTCCATTATGCCTGAACACACAGGGAATTTCACTTGTTCTGGCGGGACAGACAAAAAACTGGGAGGAGCCATTGATTCCCTTGAAGGCAAGGAGACCCTGCAGAGAGACCTCAACAGATTAGAGGAATGGGCAATCACCAACAATATGAAGTTCAACAAGGGAAAGCTGCATTCTGCACGTGGGATGGGGCAACCCTGGATGTATGGGCAAACTGGGAAATGAGAGGCTGCAGAGCAGTACTGTGGAAAGGGAGGTGGGGGTCCTGGTCACCGCAAGCTGGATATGAGTCAGCAATGCCCTGGCAGCCAGGAGGAGCAGCTGTGGCCTGGGGTGCATCAGATACCACATTGCCAGCCAGACAAGGGAGGGGATTGTCCCACACTGCTCTGCACTGGGGCAGCCTCACCTCGAGTCCTGGGGGAGTTTTGGGCACCACAGCATAAGAAAGACATTAAGCTATTAGAGAATGTCCATGAGGATGATGAAGGGTGTGGAGGGGGAAGCCATACGAGGGCTGAAGTCACTTGGTCTGTTCAGCCTGGAAAAGAGGAGACTGAAGGGAGACCTCATGACAGTCTTCAACTTCCTTGTGAGGGGAAGAGGAGTGGCAGACACTGATCTCTTCTCCATGGTGACCAGTGACAGGACTCAAGTAAATGGTGTGAAATTGAGTCAGGGGAGGTTCCAGTTGGATATCAGGAAAAGGTTCTTCACCCAGAGGGTCTTTGGGCACTGGAAGAGGTTCCACATGGTCACAGCACCAAGCCTGAAAGAGTTCAAGAAATGTTTGGACAATGCTCTTGGACATGTGATTCTTGGAGATGGTGCTATGCAGGGCCAAGAGTTGGACTCAATGATCCTTGTGGGTCTCTTTCAACCCAGCTTACTCTGTGATTCTGTGTGTGACTTTAGATGCTCCAAAAACTGCTAAGTAGGATCACTTAGCATTTTGAATTTGGAAGAAAATTGAAAAATTGTGTACTGTGTTCTTCTCTGGGGTATCCAGTATAGGGAGGACATAGACCTGAAGGCTGGAGCACCTCTCTTATGGAGACAGGATGAGCTAGGTGGAGTTGTTCAGTCTGGGGAAGAGAAGGCTACAAGGAAACCTTAGAGCCTTTTCCAATATCAATAGCATGGTAATTATGTGAAAAATATAAATTGCTCTGATTTTGTCAAAGTTTTACTTCTTGACGATGAAGAAAATGTTTAAGCTTCTTCTGGCATTATAAAAATGCTCCATGAAAGTCAGACAGTGGTAGGCTTCACAGCAATTGTATACTCTGTGTTTCATTGTAGACACATTACGATGTGCACTGGAAGGCTTTTCTTTCCTTTAGCTATTGCCACGGGTAGGACAAGACAGATTCATAGTCTGAGTTTTTTGTTTCGGAAAATCTTTGGCTCATAGCAGAGTATAAAATCTCTTGTTCCAGTCAACAAAATCTAATAGGGAATGTATTTGACCTCTTTACTTGATGCCGTATTTTGGGGATCTGTATCCCAGTCCAAAATAAGAAACATCAAATGCATCTTCTTTGGTGCAATGGGACCAACAATAACAATTCCTTGGCATTTTTTTCTCTTTGCACTTAGTTCTGTGCATCTGCACAGACAACTGTAGCTCATTTGTATCTTAAAGAATAAATTTTTAAAATTCTAGAGCACCTTTGTATTCTGAATATCATGAACAACAAGGAACTTTCACAACTAAGACCTGCTAAAATGAGGTCATATTTTATTCAGTTCATTTCAGTTTCATTTCATTAGTTCAATTTTCAGTCAGAAAATTGCCATATATACTGCAAAATCAAGATTCAAAATTATTTTGAGATGTGAACTACTTAATCATCTACCTTCTCCAAATCTGGTTCTTTTTTTTTCTCTGTCAGTGAGGTAATCTTTCATTTTGCCAATAACAGCAAACAAATACCAAAAGACTGAATCCTTGGTAAGTTTGAATTTGGTGTCCTTGGCCTAAACAATAATACAAATTAATTTAGCTAAAGAGAAAGGAACTGACTAGGCAGTTCTAAAATGCCACATCTCTCATCCTTTTGCAAAGAAAATGTCGGACTTGTGCTACCCATCACCACTTTACAAAAGACACCACCTATTTAAAGCTGGCTGATGAAATCTCATTGATCACTGAAATGCCATTGATATTTTGCCACTGTATCCACTATCAGTTCCACTGGTATGCCAATCCCAAGTAGTCCTTTCATGAAGCCAGAATTCTAGATTGTCTCAGACATAGTTAGACTGTGGTGATAGCTGATGGATGAGAACTTCTTTGTGTCCACAGAGTAAAGGTACACTACGATTCCTGAACTGTCAGCCTCTCAGTGTGCTCCTGTGCCTCCCACTATGATGGGACGATGCTGTTGGCTCTACCTTAGCCTTCATTCAGTCCAGGCAGTCTTATTCCAGTCAAATAGCTTGCTTCCAGAAGAAGTTGCTTCCTGGCTTCTTGAATTGTCTCTTGTTTTCAAAAAATGGAGGGAATTTTTTCACTTGAAAGACACTAGTGAGTCACACTACATGCATGTGAACACCTTTCTGACAGTTTTCTACTATGAAATGACTAGTGTGGAGAATGTAGGGAGAGCAAAAGATGTTGTTGAACTTCAGTCCTACTGAAAAGAGACAATGAGCAAATTCAAGCCAGTGGTATTACATGGTGTCAAATTGGAATTAAATGGGATTTTAATTAAGGTGAGTACACTAAAGAGGAAAATGCCTGTTTTGTCAGGGCTGGTGTGTGGGAGAATGGCTTGTGGGAGAATAGGAATGAGGCTGTGGCCAAGCCTCATCCCTAATAGGGTGCAGCTGTATAAGACAGGTGAACAGCATTGAAGGAGAAGAAGCATGGAATGCTGATGTGTATTGACCAATCACAAAAGAATAAAAGGGCACACAGGTGTTATGCATGTGAGAAAAAAGGTATAAAATGTTGTACTGAGGAATAAGAAAGAGCTGATGCTTGCCATCATTTTTGGTGTCAGTCATGTGTCCACTGTCACTGGTATGGGAAAATTGGGCTATGGGTCTTCAGTGCTCCTAAAACCTGCACTGAGGTATTTCCTTTCTGCACAAATGTGGTATGATTGCATTGGAAAATAGCAAATTTTCTGAGGCATTTTCAGAGATTATTAATCCCTGTTGTTCACAGGGGCACCTCCAGCTGTATATCCTATTGTTTTCCTTTCCTTAATGTTTATCAGAAGTAGAAATGTCTGATATCAATGTGAACTTAAAAAGTTTGGACCCTTCCAGGCTCTTGATGCCAACTGTCTGCTTTGTAGAAAATGAAAGGTGTATTTTAAAAGTAGAATGAAATAAGGGCTTTGCTAACACCACCTTGATTCTGTATGCTTCCTATTCATGCAGAGACAAAAGAAAGTGGTTGCTTTAGTAAGTATTTTTCTGGTCTTGCACCATGTTCATTCTTTCTGTGCTCTACCAGATGTGCTACATTTCATTTTTAACCAGGTTCCCATCTGTCCAGAAGGCTGGACTTTGAAGGATTTCATTACTGTGGGAATGAACTGCTACTTATTCTTCTCGTTTTGAGTAAAAGGTAGGAAAGTGTGAAAGTGGAAAATTAAGTAGAAATTAACAAAAAACAAACAAAAAACCAAAACAAACCAACATAAAAAAAACCCTCAAAAACCAACCCCCCCAAAAAAATCCCAAACAAAAAACCCCCACAACTTCTTCCAAAGATTTAAAAAGTGAATGTAGAGGACTGTGTGCAATATTATAGAGAGACTTTGCACAATGTATGAAATGAGGTGTTTGCTCTGAATTCAATGAAAGATAATGAAGGGTTTTGATATGATAATCCCACTTAAATGGTTATAGAGTGGGGGGTGTATGTGTGTGTGATCTGTGAAGGGAGGAGGGTGTTACAATATGCTAGCCAGCCAGTTATGTTCTCAGTAATTTGTCAGATAGGCTGTTTTGCTAAAGATAAATTTTTCACGTTCCAAATATTCTGAGAGAAAATAAATTATACTAATAGCAAGATGTGTGGTGATTTGCACATTATCCAAGCCATTGAGTTATTCCTGACTGTCCCTATTCTAGTTCTTGATTTGTAGGCCAGCTATGCTCTGCAGCTGGAGCAAATTATATCAACAGAAGTGCTGATGTGACCACAAGTTGACAAAAGGACATGATTTCTAGTCGCAGAAAAGCAACTAGATTTTATGAAATTGTATCTAATAATGTTGTTTAACTCATGGATCTTGCATCTGACGTGTACTTTTTATCCAGTCCTTTCAGCAGCCCTTTGTTAGCACTCACTCAGAAGAGGAAATAAAATGTAGCCATTGAAATAAAAATTGCTCTACGCTTTTTAATAGCTCAGCTGCAAGCTCTATTGTTTTCTTTAATGGATTGTATAACTGAAGTCTTTCCTCATGACTATACTCATTTGGCTTCCGTGTTTCCAAAGTAAACTACAGTATCTTGGAGTTCCAAAGCAAAGGATTGAAAGGGAGCAATGAAAGGGTCTTTATATGCACAGATTGCAAACTGCTGGAAATAATGTGGCTCAGAAGTAAAAAAAGTGACTGAGAGTCAAGAATTTCTGTAGTATTTCCATTTCTGACACTGACTCTCTCTGTGCCTTTGGTTATTAAACTCAGCTCTCAATTTCCTAGCCTGAAAAGGGGTTTAACAATATCCACCCAATCCAAAGACAAGTAGTGAGTGTGAGTATTTGTACTTTGAGAGTGGTGTCAAGTAAGAGAAGTGAACTATTCCTCCATTAAATTTCAACATCATATAGGAAAAGTTCTCTCATTAGCTAGCGTCTGTCTGAATATGTCAACTGTATCACACAATTAAAGAAACATCCAGAAGTAAAATAATGGGTAAAGAAAGCATTGTATTACTGTTCCTCTAGCCACTTAACCATAGGTACAGGAGACTTAAATTACTCTTGAAATTCTATCACTGCATCACTGCCTCATTGTGTAACTTTTTTCACACCTGTTTCTTCCTATGAGGATTTCCTAGGAGACGGTCTTTGGGAATTTGTACAGAGCCTGGCACTATGGGTTTCAGCTCTAAACAAAACAGCAATCTGATATAAAATTATATAAAGAAGTATATAAAAATAAGAAGTATAAAAAATAACATTGTATGAGGGTTAAAATGTGATAAAAACCATAATTTTCTGCAGTTGCATTAGGAGTAATCTCTGTATAAAAATTTGGAGAGTTCTTGTAAGATTAATGGATTCTGTAAAACATCTAAGAATGAAATCACTGTGTTAGTAGTAAATTATATGATTCATTTTGAGAGAGAACTGAGAGTTGCAAAGATTCATCCAAGATTTGTAAAGTCATTTTCTGCCAAGTAACCCAAAGCAACTTAAAAATTAATTAACAGGTAATATGAACATTCAGTGCTGATGATGTAATAAAACCAGAGAGAATCAATCATCACTTCCAGTATCTTCTGAATTGTCTTCCCGTATCTTAAACTTCAAAGAATCTTGCATTAGCTCTGTGGCCTTTTGAGACAGTTTTTGGGAGTGTAACTTGCAGATATCCTTTAAAGATTTTGGGAAAATTTTCTTTTTGCCACTGTCCCAGAAGTACTTGTGCCTTGTAAGCATGTTCAGCAAAATAAAAAAAAAAAAAGGCCTTATTAAATCATCAAGTGCTAAGAATTCTTTCAGCTGTGGAAGACACACAATGTACGTTGCAGTTGAAACAAATCATACAATATAACCTGTTAGAGGATATAATTGAGATACATGTAATCATTAACCTTAGAACAGACTGGGAATCAGTTAATGAATCAAATCAATACCCTCTCAACTGATCCATAATAACTTGAAAGAAATGAAAAATTTAACAGTTACTGTATGTGAGGTTATCATGGGCTGCAATTAACCAGCCTCTGGGAGATTATGTTACCTAGTTACCAGAGGGTAAGTGTAATTTCCATAGATCTTCTGGAAAGATTGCTGTAATGGCAGGTGCCAGACAGTAAAATGGGTCAGAAAGAGACTTTAGGTACTGGCTGTAGCTAGGTCATCTTTCTGTCTCTCCAAGTAGCACTTCTCCTCCTGACATTTTGCATTCTCAGTTATAGCTGCTGACTGATGAAGACATTTCAATAGCCTCTCTGCTATAAAAGAAATGTTATCTTTATTTTAAATACTGCTATCTATGTAGAACTCACTGGTTTGTGCTTTTTTCAAGGTGTGAAATTAAGGCTACAATATATGCTTAAAGCTGTGCAGCTTTCACAAAGAGAGTGAATTTCTTTGAAATATCCACTGGCCAAAGGAATAAATACAAATGAGAAAGAAAATTCAAAAATATATGTGGAATATATCTGCCTAGGTGGCAAAAGTTAACGAGCCTATTTTCTAACACTAAATAGGGTAGAAGGAGGAAAAAAAGCCTGTTGTTTGCCTCCAGAGCATGTACTCAGTGATACCCGTGCACAGTAGGATAGTTAGTTAGCTACCACATGCAAAGCAGAAAGCAGATGGTATGGTTAGTATAGATCACAGGAACATGAGTATCTGTGAGTGTACATGTCTTTGTATGTTCGTGTGTAAATCAGCAAGGAGTTTGACATTGACATACTCCATCAAGTCTAGTTTATAGGGAACAAGTAGTGCAACATTCTGTGCATCTGGCAGCTTAACTAGCTCTGTCAATCTGTGGATACTGCTAACATTGTACTATTAGCATCACTTCCATCTGTTTTGTTTATATAGAGCTTGCTTTACTTTCACCATGTGAATCGGTAGTGGGTAGAAATGTCCAAAAATCTCTGGTTCCAATTAAACTTACAGTGTATTGTGTTTCACCATATTATGAAAAAGGGGAGCATGGTTGCAAAGATTTTACCTGTTTCTTCAATGGCAAATATCAATGTACATTGTGGAATACAGAGGCATGTTAGTAGATTGTAAAAAGTTAGTTATTTGTGATATATTTAGCCCTTGTTCATTTTCCTATCTTCTGAGATAAGGAAATTATTTTTTAGACAAGAGTCTGTTCTGACATAGTCAGGCTAGTCAACCCTGTGTAGAATGCTTTTTCCTCTTTGGTATCACTTTGGTGCCACTTAAAGTTTTAAATAAACCATGTCAATGATCTCTCTGACAGATATTGCTGCCCAGAACCACAGTAACAAAATTTTAATCTCCTTTTCCCTGTCTCCTCCCTTTCTCTAAGTGCAAACAATTAATAGGAGTGTTCTAGCCTAGGTAAAACTTCTAATTTACCCTAGTTTTCTGCACTCACCACTGACTTCAACTACCTCTAAATGAATAAGGGAAATCAAACATATAGTTTTTGTAAATGGTGACAGAACATGAAAATATGCTGTTCAACTGAAATAATAAGGTATACTAGATGAGTATGTTATATTAATCAACCTGGAATTTAAGCAGGTTGGATAACCTTCAATACATGTAATAGAATCTTTTATGGCCCCGCATAGTCAAGTCTACACTTTCATATATCATATAAAGAAACAGTCACAATTCTACTTAGGAGAAATAATTAATTACTTGGAGGGCAGACTGACATCTGTCAAAAAAACCTGTTTTAAATGAGACATGTTTTCCTTAAACAGCATCCTGTACAATCCTGTCTTCAAAATTATAGAATATACTTTATCAGAAATTTAGCCATGCAACATCTGTTTACCGGAAACCCATCCAAGATGGATTTGGAAGTAGCTGTTATGAAAATAAAATGTTTTCCCATGGTATTTGGTACAATCACTAGCTCTTGTTCTCACAGGAGACTTTAACTTACCAGATGTGTGCTGGCAATACAATACTGCAGAGACAAAACCGTCCAGGAAGTTCCTATAATATGTGGAAGATAAACCCCTGACATAACTGGTGAGTGACCCAAGTAGGGAAGGTACTAGCAGGTGATTGTGGACAGAGAAGAACTTGTTGGTTATGTGGTGGTCCAAGACCATCTCGGGCACAGCAATGTAATAAAACTGGATTGTTTTCAGTCTCAGATAAGAGGGAGGGAGAAAGGTCAGCAGAACTGCAGCCTTGAACTTCTGGAGGGCAGACAGAGTACCTAAGAAGGCAGTCCTGAAGGGTCAAAGGATCCAGGAAGGCCCAGCATGTGTTAAGAAGGAACAGCTGGAGGAGTAGGTTGTCTCCATGTGCCAAATGATGAGCCAGTAGGGAAGAAGACTAACCTATCTGAAGAGAGAATTTTGGCTGGAACTTAAGGAGAAAGGGAGAGTTTTTAACCTTAGGAAGAAGGAACAGGCAGCTGTCACGATCTGCTAACACAAGCTGGGGTTGTGATGGTTTGTTTATCGATCTCAGAGTGCAAAAGTTGCAGCAGGGGAAAATCAGCTTTATTCAAAACAAGGCACCTTTATTGAGTGCCAACAACAACACGATTAATGCACCTTTATTGAGTGCCAACAAGACAATTATGTGATGGAGGAAAGAGGGAAAGAGATATAGGAAACAAAGTGATAGAGAGGAAGAAAGGGTGGGGGGGAGTAGCTACCAATGGATGAGACAAGGTCCTCATGGTCCTTTGCCAATAGTTCCGTCTTCTTTCCATGGGGAGATCTCGGAAGCGCTTAATTTAGAAAGTCCCTTTATAGTCCTTTGCAAAAGCGAGGGGCAACTGGGCAAGAGGTGGGGAAATCTGCAACCATTGTTATGAGGCCCATTGCTCTGGGGAACTGGAACAGGTGTGTAGGACAGGTGTACACGATAGGTGCACAGGACAAGTTGTTCCTTCTCGCTTTGGCAACAATGTGACGGTTTTAGTTCGAAACCGGGCGGAAACACCAATTTTGTGTAGTGGTTTTGGCTCACCAATTCTGGAATGTCCCAATTTTGAATTTTTCCCAATCAATGCACCACTGAGCGTGGTGGGTTCAGTGCTGGCCAATTGCCAGTGCACTCATTTTGTGCTGTGAGATAGGATTAGAAGAAAGGCAAAGCAGACTCAAAACTTCAAGAAAGCATAAAGAAAGTTTATTAAGAATAACGAAAAGAAAGGAAAAAAAATAAAAATCAAAACAAACCCTTCAGAGCATTTCTCCTCCCCCCACAAACCATTTCTTTCCCACTGTCAATGCAAAGAAACAAAACCTAAAATTCCAGTCAGTTCACCACCTCTAAAATAGTCTTTCTTCCACTCTCTCAGGGAGAGAAGTCCCTCTTGTTCATGTTATGGAAAACTTCTCCACAAGGGGAAAAAAAACAGTTCTCTCGTGGCTCTCAATGTCATCCCGAGCACCCGCCCAGGGAAAACCTGCTTTGTGAAGCCCTTCCTATTTCCACAGCCTTCCCAGAGCTGTGTTTATGGGCCATGCCAACTTTAGGGTTTCTGGTGTAAAGATGAGCTGTTCAAAAGAGCAAAGGTTCTCATTATCTATCTCAAAAAGTCATCCCTGGAAACACAGAATCTCCTTCTTCTCTCCTGGGAGCACAGGAACTCATCTTCTCTCCTTCTCTGTTCAAGCTTCTCATGGGATCACAGCTACTTCATCATCTGCTGACTCCAACATGGAGCCTCCTTGCTCAAAATTTGAATTTTCCATCCCCGCAACAGCCTCATGTGGTACATAAAACCAAGAGTCTTTCCATAACTCACAAAAGGTTTTCAGCATCTCCTCCTCTCTCCCATCTGGGGCTTGACTTCTTTCGCACTGACCCCGATGTCTCACGTCACTCCTTGACATTGCTTCCATCTGGTCTCTTTCTCTCACTGGAGGAAGGATTAGAGCACTGAGGGGTTATCTACTCACCCAGGGCTGCAGTAGATGGTCATGTGGCCCCTGCACGGGAACTGCAGTGGCAGGGAGGCCACTCTGTCTCAGCTGCATGATTTCTGGCAGCTTCTGTGGGGTAAAAATCCCCCACGCTGTCCCTGGGCTGCT
>VXAX01000012.1:307857-385927 GCA_013399835.1 Leptocoma aspasia | reverse complement strand
CCCACGCTGTCCCTGGGCTGCTCTGGGGGGGAGGAGCGGGGGGGGGGTGGGTGACAAACAGCCCGATGGCTGGCTCCCTCTGGGCCCGCGGCAGCCACCCTTCCCCCTGCTGTCCTGCCCCCGCAGCTGATGCTCCAGGCGGTCTGGGGAAAGGGCCTAGCCCCCGCAGCACTCCCGCCCTGCCCAGCAGCCAATGGGGCCAGCGGGCTCCCCAGGAAGGGGCCTGGCCCAGTCTGCTGCAAAGGCTGCCTGGCCTGGCCTGGCCGGAGGGAGGGCAGGGCCGGGCCGGCTAGGTGTTACCTTGCTGCTGCCCAGAGGGAAAAGGAAGTTCCCGGGTTTTTTCCCAGCTTTAACATGTGTGCTTCACAGAGGTGTGTCCATGTTCATCACTTCCATGAAACACTCCCACTTCAAACTGGCACAAACAAGAATGACTCAGTCCACTTCATTGTACTAGTCCCCAGCAGGCACACCTGCAGACAACACTTGGCAAACGTCCCACCTCAGCCAGGCCAGGACTCCTGTGCAATGTCCTTTTGAGGTTTTCAGGGTTTCAGTCTCTGTCCTTGCCGATGATCATATGGCAGATGAGGGATCTTCGGACTGTCTCTTACAGCAGCTCAGCAGAACAACACGGATGATGTGAGATTGTGAGGGAGAGAATCAGAAAGGTCTAATCTCAACTAGAAATTAATCTAGGTACTGTGGTAATTATGAGTTTGGCTTTTAAGAATCTCCTAGCAGCAAGCCTGCTAGGTTTCATTCCCAAGGGAAACAAGAGATATTTGGGAAAATATCTCTGGGCCATATCCTATTCTCAGGGACACAGCTGTTGTTTCTCTACTCTGTTCCAAAAACATAGAGAGATAGTTTTTCTCTATCTTACCAATGAGGAAAGCTGGTCTTACCAGCTCCTCACCTTGGAATTCTGGAGACAGGAGCATTCCTGTACAGACACAGAGCATTCTTGCAGGCAGCAGGACATTCTTGTACTAAGGCACTGATGGAAGAAAGCAAATGTACTAAGATTGTACCAGGCTGCATGGCTGAGGCAAAAGCCTCAGCCTGAATTTGGAGCCATCATAAATAAACTATCTTAAGCCTTCTGATACCTTGAGTCAGAGTCTTTATGCATGAGGGGAAATAACCAGGACAACTGGTAAACCCCTCATGACAACAACAACCACAGAGTACTGCCATAAAACACAATAAAAATATCTATAGATATACATTGTCAGCAAAAGGATGGCTAAATAGAATCTCCAGTCTTTATTGGATATGAGGAAAACAGTGACAAAGGATGAGGAAAAGGCTGAGTACTTAAAGGCTTCTTTGCCTCAGTTTTTGCTAGGAAGCCCAATTGATTCGGGCATACCCAGCTTTCTGAGCAAAACGACAGGAACAGCAAGAGAAATAGAGAGAAACTTCCATAATCCAAGGGGAAGTGGTCAGCAGCCTATTACACCACTGAGATCCACAGAAGTCCATGAGGCCAGATGGAATACTCCCTAAGGTACTGAGGGACAGGTGGTGAATAGATCCCCATCTAGTTGTCAGAGGATCACAAGTGCTGTTCCCAGGGCTCAGTGCTGGGGCCAGTTATGGGGTTTTTATTAATGATCATTATGAAGGGGTCAAGGGCATCCTCAGTCAATTTGTGGATGACTCCAATGTGGGTGGGCTTGTTAATCTGCTGGAGGGTAGGAAGGCTCTGCTGAGGGATGCAGAGAAGTCAGTGGTATGAGATTCCACAAGGTCAAATGATGGTTTCTGCCCTTGGTTCACAACAACCCCTGGAGTGCTGTGGCAGTGGCTAGAAGGCTGCTCAGCAGAAGAGACCTGGGGTGCTGGTCTACAGTGCCTGAACATTAGCCAGTGTGGGTCCAGGGGACCAAGAAGGCCAATGGCATCCTGGCTTGGGTCAGCAATAGTGTGACCAGCAGGACCACGGCAGTGACCGTCCCCCTGTACTAGGCACTANGCCACTCTGTCTCAGCTGCATGATTTCTGGCAGCTTCTGTGGGGTAAAAATCCCCCCCGCTGTCCCTGGGCTGCTCTGGGGGGGAGGGGCGGGGGGGGGGTGGGTGACAAACAGCCCGATGGCTGGCTCCCTCTGGGCCCGCGGCAGCCACCCTTCCCCCTGCTGTCCTGCCCCCGCAGCTGATGCTCCAGGCGGTCTGGGGAAAGGGCCTAGCCCCCGCAGCACTCCCGCCCTGCCCAGCAGCCAATGGGGCCAGCGGGCTCCCCAGGAAGGGGCCTGGCCCAGTCTGCTGCAAAGGCTGCCTGGCCTGGCCTGGCCGGAGGGAGGGCAGGGCCGGGCCGGCTAGGTGTTACCTTGCTGCTGCCCAGAGGGAAAAGGAAGTTCCCGGGTTTTTTCCCAGCTTTAACATGTGTGCTTCACAGAGGTGTGTCCATGTTCATCACTTCCATGAAACACTCCCACTTCAAACTGGCACAAACAAGAATGACTCAGTCCACTTCATTGTACTAGTCCCCAGCAGGCACACCTGCAGACAACACTTGGCAAACGTCCCACCTCAGCCAGGCCAGGACTCCTGTGCAATGTCCTTTTGAGGTTTTCAGGGTTTCAGTCTCTGTCCTTGCCGATGATCATATGGCAGATGAGGGATCTTCGGACTGTCTCTTACAGCAGCTCAGCAGAACAACACGGATGATGTGAGATTGTGAGGGAGAGAATCAGAAAGGTCTAATCTCAACTAGAAATTAATCTAGGTACTGTGGTAATTATGAGTTTGGCTTTTAAGAATCTCCTAGCAGCAAGCCTGCTAGGTTTCATTCCCAAGGGAAACAAGAGATATTTGGGAAAATATCTCTGGGCCATATCCTATTCTCAGGGACACAGCTGTTGTTTCTCTACTCTGTTCCAAAAACATAGAGAGATAGTTTTTCTCTATCTTACCAATGAGGAAAGCTGGTCTTACCAGCTCCTCACCTTGGAATTCTGGAGACAGGAGCATTCCTGTACAGACACAGAGCATTCTTGCAGGCAGCAGGACATTCTTGTACTAAGGCACTGATGGAAGAAAGCAAATGTACTAAGATTGTACCAGGCTGCATGGCTGAGGCAAAAGCCTCAGCCTGAATTTGGAGCCATCATAAATAAACTATCTTAAGCCTTCTGATACCTTGAGTCAGAGTCTTTATGCATGAGGGGAAATAACCAGGACAACTGGTAAACCCCTCATGACAACAACAACCACAGAGTACTGCCATAAAACACAATAAAAATATCTATAGATATACATTGTCAGCAAAAGGATGGCTAAATAGAATCTCCAGTCTTTATTGGATATGAGGAAAACAGTGACAAAGGATGAGGAAAAGGCTGAGTACTTAAAGGCTTCTTTGCCTCAGTTTTTGCTAGGAAGCCCAATTGATTCGGGCATACCCAGCTTTCTGAGCAAAACGACAGGAACAGCAAGAGAAATAGAGAGAAACTTCCATAATCCAAGGGGAAGTGGTCAGCAGCCTATTACACCACTGAGATCCACAGAAGTCCATGAGGCCAGATGGAATACTCCCTAAGGTACTGAGGGACAGGTGGTGAATAGATCCCCATCTAGTTGTCAGAGGATCACAAGTGCTGTTCCAGGGCTCAGTGCTGGGGCCAGTTATGGGGTTTTTATTAATGATCATTATGAAGGGGTCAAGGGCATCCTCAGTCAATTTGTGGATGACTCCAATGTGGGTGGGCTTGTTAATCTGCTGGAGGGTAGGAAGGCTCTGCTGAGGGATGCAGAGAAGTCAGTGGTATGAGATTCCACAAGGTCAAATGATGGTTTCTGCCCTTGGTTCACAACAACCCCTGGAGTGCTGTGGCAGTGGCTAGAAGGCTGCTCAGCAGAAGAGACCTGGGGTGCTGGTCTACAGTGCCTGAACATTAGCCAGTGTGGGTCCAGGGGACCAAGAAGGCCAATGGCATCCTGGCTTGGGTCAGCAATAGTGTGACCAGCAGGACCACGGCAGTGACCGTCCCCCTGTACTAGGCACTAGTGAGGTCACACCTGAAGTTCTAAGTTCAGTTTTGGGCCTCTCACTGCAAGAAGGATATTGAGGTGCCATAGACAGTCCAGAGAAGGGAAATGGAGCTGGGAAGGGTCTGGAACACAAGTCTGGTGAGGAGTAACTGAAGGAATTAGAGTGGTTTAGCTTGGACAAAAGAAGGTTCAGTGGTGACCTCCTCACTCTCTCCCCAACTGCTTAGAAGGAGGCTGTAGGCAGGTGAGGGTTGGTCTGTTCTGCCAAGTAGCAAGTGACAAGACAAGAGTTAATGGCCTCAAGTTGTGATAGGTGTGGTTTATCTGACCCACATTTTTCATGATTTTCATGATTTCAACCACAGTAATAAACCCCTCTTGTTCAGATCAATCTTGGTTTGGTGAACTTAATAGAGTAACCTTCTGTCAGGATATTCTGCTGTCTTTTCTCCCACAGGCAAATTATTATAGCATCCAGACTAGTTAGTTCAACCAAATATGTACTGGACATCTCTTTAGCCCAACAGTTGATATTCAAGACATTCTTGATGCTCTGCTATCATAGATCAACCAAATCACCTTCAGGCAAAGATCATGGCTTTCCCTCTCTGTCCTTGGAAGGAGGAAACAAAACCACCTTTTTTTTCCTATGCCAAGAAGTTTCTAAATCTTCAAACCTTAGACACAGCTCTCCCAGAAGAATTGTATAATATGTGTTGCTAATAAGTGAGAGTGAGCTATCATTCTTTGTCCAGTGTTTAAAAATGTCACTGTGAAAATTATTGCCGTGGGAAAAAGAAGAAAATCTACCCTAAGCCAAAGGTACTCAATAGATCCACTGAAGGCCTCTTTCAAATACCAGATGTTCAGCCTGAGGTGAGTGGCTATGTCATGGCTATGATAAATTTGAGATCTGATACTCAAGTGCAATATGCTGACCTAAATTCGGAATAACAGGCAAAGTACAGAAGCCTGAATTGCATACATTTAGATATTTAAACAAGATTTTGATTTTCAAAGCACTTTTTAAAAAAATTCTACGTTTGAAGGCAGCCAGACCTCCTACTGGCTCAATTTCAGGCAGTGCATTTTGGTGTGACAAGACTAGGACATATTCTTCTGGTTGTCAGGTATCACTCCAGGCAAGATCCAGATTTCCTTGGGTTTCTTCATTTAGTCATTATTTCACTTTAGCTATTTACAGAAACCTTTCAGCAGGAAAGACAGCCTCTGCTCTGACTATCAGAACATAACACAGTTATTTTATGCTCTCTCCATCATGTCACTATTGATTGCAGTGGGGTGGAGAGAGAAAGCAGATACTCATTGGTCTTTACTTCATAAGCTTGTTATTGATACCTTAAGCAATGGAGGAAAAAGTTACCTTCTGCTATTTGAGAATGAATCCTGCACCCTATCTCAATAGCCATGAAGGGAATACAGAAGGGAAAAATGCGTATTATAAAATTTATAGGGCCTCTCTCCACTGGCATCAGTCCTTTCCCTTTTCTCTTTCCCTAAAACATGTAATTGCAAAACAAGAGTCTTACTGCAACATTCAGGAACCTTGTACCTATGTACCTATGTAGGTACCTGCATAGGTACATAGGTACTATCACAGATACCTATGCAATGTGTCCAGAATCAGGGTAGGATTTTGTAAATATCTTTCTATATGTATTTTCTATGCAGCTGATATAGTGTATAAGCTTTTGCAAAGATGGATAGTTGGTAGGTTTTTTTTTCCTTATCTCCAATACGATAGCTGAAGAGTGCATTTAAAATATGGGTTTCAATATGAATGAGGAAAAGGAAGCTCAAACTCCTATACAGTCCTTAGACACAACACACATGCAACTCCAAGCTATCCATCCTTGTAGCTGGATTCAGTCTGTGCAATGAAACATCAGGCACTTAACACATGTCAAGTAGAGTTTAAGTCAATCATCTTGTGATAAAGGTCATGGGTTGGGACTTTGTCTCTGGACATTCTGCTCTTTTATTTTTTTTTTGTGTGTCTGGAAACATACAGCAATTCTCATGCACTGTTTTTCACTGGCTGATCTGAACCTACTCAATCAAAATCTTCATGTGTGGCATATGATGGGGCTGTTATCTTTTGAATCACCATAACCACTTCAGAGCTGTATTTTTTCCAAAGAGCACTATTATCAGCAGATAATTCACTCAAACTCAACTGAAACACAATTTTCACTAAACTTATCAGGAAATAAAAGGGGATATAATTCCCCAAAAATGAGATAGTAGTTTAGTTGGGACACTTAGGACTGCAGAAACTTTATGGAAACATGAATAAGTTTTGCCTTTGCAATTCCATGCTTTCCATATTTAAGAAGGAAGCAAATACTAGTCATCCTACATTTCTGTGTAGTAAATGACTAGAAAATTGTTTGAGGCCCATAGGTAAAAGGCAATATAGAATCCCAACGAAATATTCTTATTGTGTCATTATTGTTTTATAGTGTATTGTAGACAAGATAAGCACTCATAACCTGAAGCTAGCACAGTTAGTATTTTTTATAACTTAATAATGAGCAATGGCCAAAAAAGGAAATCAAAACAGTTTTTGTGAAAACAAAAATCTGTAGATGCACAGAATAAAGTTAGTTGTAAAAAGAAATGTGGGTCCCTGCAGTTCCTAAAGCACAAACCCCAGGATTCTATTTATTCATCTGCTCTTATTTACTCCTACTACATCAACCTGCTTTCACTCCTGTGTAAGGGTATGCCATTGCTATTGTGTCTTCTGCATGGATGTTTAGTGTACAGAAATTCTTCAGATGAGACATTTGGCAAATATTGGTCCTGAAAATGAGATAAAAAGAAGCCTGATACCCCCTACAATATGCAACTATAGAAAAAAAGCGTGCAGCTCAGGATTGAGATCGCCAATGTGACAATCCTATTTAGTAGATTAAAAACTACTTCAGGCAGTGGTGGCTCAACGGCACATCATCATAACAATAGTGCAACATGTCTTTCCAAAAAGTGAAAAACTCACCATGAATAATGTGTGACATGATGATCATGGTTGTCATTAAGGAAACAGCAGACACAATCCTTCATGACCTGATTCTGGCCTTCAACGTCAAGGTGGTCTTCCCACGCTACTTTCTCCTACTACTATATATTGAAAGAAAGTGGCAGCAGCCCTACAAATCTGTGGGTTCTTGCTGTGTTTAGAAAGTCCTAGTATGTTTTAGCCCTTAGAAGGGCTAAAACTACATTTTGCTTGTAGTACAGGCTTCATACAGGCAGGAAGCTACTTACACCGGAAAGGACACCAACACTTAAATACATGGAGGAAGATAATATGGTATCCTCATGGACTTTATATTTTGATATTTGCAGATATTACAATGGCAGCTCCTTGCAGGCTTTTATTAGGTGTTGTGTTCTTGCTGAAGCCTCTATAATATAGAGACTGTCATTTGGGAGGGTTACAGACTGATTTTTTCCTATGTTTAACAGCACATTTAAAATTGTTCCATGTGTGTATACTTTCAAAGGAGGAAAAAATAGTTAGTTACCTGTAAGTAGAGATGTTTCTGGAAAAGCTTTTAAAGATATGAAAGGATAACAGGTAAATGAAAGTGACAAAACATGTATCAGTTCCAGATATAAACAAATAACTTTCAAAGAATGGAGTATTCAGAGCTCACATTGAAGAAAACAGTTGCAGCTGACATTCTAACATCTGAACCTGGTGTTCATGAATGAGTGAGAAGAATGTTTCTTTACCTGAGTAGTCTGGGCCTCAAGACCTATGGGACCTGATAAAATTCAGCCTTTCTAGTGAGCTGTAAACCAGTTAGGATGGAATCTAATTTAGCTATCAATGAGTGTTTCAGCTATATAAGCTGCTCACATTTAATCACATGACTGAGTTTGTGAGTTTTGAAATTTAAAATAATAAATACTTGAAAGATCCACCCAAACTGTATCTGGATACTCCTGATGTCATCGTGATGGATATTAAGGGTGCCTGCTGCCATGTACCCAAGAGAATTATGTCTGTTTCTAAAAGATATAAATATTTTTTTGAGGAATTGATAGAGAGATTTAGATACAAGAGATTGTACTGTATTTATACATTTATTATTTTTATGACAGGTTTGAAAACAATATGAAATGCCTGTGGAGAGATAATTTGCATTTTTTACTTCATTGCCACAGAAAAGAGAAATAAGGATAAAGAGAAGAAAGAAGAAGATCGCCTCTCCAGGCTGTTCTTTTTATCCTTATGTTTTTTCTTTTTAAAGTCTAGATTTACTTAAGATTAAGGGAAGACTATATTTCCCTGTAGGAATAATTAATTAGTTTACATAACGAATGTTTTGCAATAGCAGTCAAACACTTCTATTTGTTTAAAAGGCTCTCAATGAAAAATAATGGACACTCTGAATATTTTCCACTTTCAAAGGTTTAATTTATGCTATCCCTGAACCTAAATGCATCAGTTTCAAATCTGGCAAAACTGCTTCCTCTGTGAAAAGGAAACAATATTTCTCCATTTCTCTCACTTTTCTATATATTTATATATCTGTTTTTATCTAACTCCATTTTATAAAAAATTTGTAAAAGTTTTAAACTTTGCTACACATGTGCAGGCATTTGGACTGACTTCCTAGATGTCTGCAGTACTTGAGTGCAGGAACTCTCTATTTGAAAATTCCTCTAATAGAAAATGTGTGGGTATGTGTAAGAGAAAGAAGGGAGGCGTTCTTTTTAATTGTGTAAATCTGCTGGTTGATTATGGCCAGGAGGGAGCCTTAGTAATTTTAAAGCATATTTTTCATTAAAAAAAAAAAAGAAAAATGTTTAATAACTCAGAATTTTAATGGTTTACTGAAACATAAGTTCATAAGTTTATCTATATCTACTACCTATCTGTCACCTACTTATCTATTTCTCTATCTATCTAGCGTGTCTCTAACTGACTTTCTTATGACTCAGGTTTCCTACAATGTAAGCAAGATATGATAACCATACCTTATTTGAGCAAAGCAACGGTGATTTTGATTATTTCTAATGTACCTGATATGGCAACTTGACTAGTTACCTCTTATTCTCTTGATTCATTTA
Organism: Leptocoma aspasia; assembly: GCA_013399835.1. Lineage (NCBI taxonomy): Eukaryota > Metazoa > Chordata > Aves > Passeriformes > Nectariniidae > Leptocoma > Leptocoma aspasia. Next base: position 376,823 of record VXAX01000012.1, on the reverse strand, counting down.
ATGAAAGTGCATCTGAATTTTGAGCTGATTCTCATTTTTCTCCTCATAAGTTAAATTGAGCAAATTGTCACAATCATAGATCTATTTCATAATAACAGGCATAATAGATCTCATAACTGGCAATCATAGATCTCATTCATAATAACTGGCATAATAACCGGGATAATAACCAAGATAATTGCTTATTCTTAACATCTACAATATAAAATATTATTTCCCCTTTTAATAATATTTTAATAATACCTATGGATTTTTACTGAGGTTTAGATTTTGAAGACACTCTAGAGATTGCCCTGCAAATACACTAAGACATCATATAATTCTCATATTGAATTAAAATTTCTTGACTTCAAAGTTTGGTTAAAGCATGAAATGCCTATGGTAGTTAGCTGAGGTTCTGTTGGATTTCCTTATGAGCTCATACACTTCTTGACAGTTTCTTGATCTACCTTGATTAAAGATCTAAGGTATGATCAACAGTGAGATCCGGCTGGACATTCCTGACGGCCTCTTCAATCAAAATCTCCCTTATCTGAGAGTGTCTCTGATTTTCTTACTACTCTATATTATAAAAGTTACAAAGATTCAAAGAGAGACACCTGGCTTGTTAGAAGAGTGATGACTCTCAAGTGAACTACTGGCCATTTAGCAAAGACCACAGTTTCTCCAGAGGGATTGTGCTCTGTCTGCCTAGATGGCAAATGCCTGAAATCTTTGACTACAGGAAAGTCAAGTGAATAAACAGCTCCCTCTGTTCTGTATCACTAAACTGACAGTCCCACCCTTTGTTTTAGAACAAGACTTCAACTTACAAACAATGTGTGTGTCATATGAATGTGAGTTACTTCTCATCTACACCCACTCATACTTCCTTCCTAATAGCAAGTTGTTCCAAAATATCTTGTCAGCAGCCCCTTCCTGCTGCTTCACGGCGGGGGGGGGGGGGGGGGGGAATCAAATCCCTTGTCCATTGGTTCATTTTACCCAGTGAACTAAACTTGTGTATTTTGCCCTTATAAGGCTAGATTTTCTTCCTGTTTGTGAATGAAACACTCATCAGCACAGTGTAATGTGACTTCATTTAGTAGTAGCAGCTGCAGAAGCAGTCTAGAATAGAGTTTTAGACAATCAGAGGAGGACTGCACAAATATTTGGCTTTTGAGGTTTAGGAAGGGGAAATTTCTGGGAATATTTTAATTTTGGCATTACTTCATTTCAGTTCAGTTTTCTGCATCAAATTAAATAAAGAGATAGAAGAAAATATTTTGTCTGGGTTGAACAAAACACATCATTTGACCAACAGGCTGCATCATCTATTTTTAAATTTAAAGTCACTTAAAGTGTAATTTAGTTCCTTTTTATGGAAGTTCAAAGCAAAACCCTGAGAGATGTCATTTTGAAAATATGCAGGTGTCCCTAAATTCTGGTTTTTCTGTTTCATTCTGTGAAATAAAAAATTGCTTGTGCTTCAATACCACACCAGTACTTCCACATACCACTGCATGATGCTATATAATATTACATACTGTGAACTTTGAAACAAAACAATGTCACACCTATATAACTTGCATAATTATACTATTCAAATAATGCACTGAATTAACCCTCCAGTATTTTTATCCCAAGGCTTCTTCACTTCAAACTCATCCTATAACTAACTTCCTCTTCTTTTTCTCTGCTTGCTTTGGCCTACTAGTATTTTTATTCCAAGCATCTTTCTTTCTAATTCCTACTACCATTTCTAACTTAAATACCCCTATTATTATTGTATCAACAAGTTAAACAACATATTCTGCCAAAATAACATTGTTTTTATTGGTTTAATCATGTCAGTATATCTGCCTTGTCTGCCTAGACTATATAGTCCCACTAATTAAACATACGTATGTGTTTAATCCTATGACTTCAGTGGGACTCAAATGCCTACATTCCTCAGTTCTTGACTCTCAGGTTTTTGAATAAGGGTAATTTGAAGTCCTTTAAAAATTCCTGCAAGAGAATTGCCTTCACTGGTCAAACATATGAAACATATACTGAAATCTCATATTGGAAAATGTTAGCTAATTTAGCCTTTCTTATAATCAGTAACATTGCACTCATTCTTGTCATTAGTCATTCTTACTCAGACAACCTTGGCATCATATTGCTTATGCCTGAATAAAACAAGCTTTATTTTGTTCAAATAATGAAGTGAAACTAATACACCAGGGGAAAAATAATTGTCATATTTTTCACACCCTTACAGATTTTGCATATTGATCCTTTTCTGTATTTTTGCCATCCTGCATTAAAAGTGTTGAAATTCCTGTATTTGTGGGACAAAAATTAGCTCAATAAGTCACTGGAAAATATTTTATTTCTAAAATTAAACTATCATGTAACTCAGCTTTTGTATTCTGGATATTCATTCAAAATCTATTACAACCAATATGGTGAACAAGTATAGGTACAAAATTCAAGACCATTTTCTTCAAATTAGCTTTATAATAATGTAAAAAATGTCTACAAATCCACCTTGAATAAAAGACCACAGCATGATGATATTCAGATATCCATGACTCTCATGACCAATGCAATACAGCGTCTGAGCTTCTGAGACACAGGGTCTCATTTTTGGTTGCACTACAGTTTCTCTCCTGGTGAAACTGTGAGTTTTTAGCAGGCTGAGAAGCATCTACTTTGATTGACTTTTTCCTCAGATGTATTCATCACATAATTGTAATCAGGAGAAACCAATTTGTGTTGTTCCTACTGAAGCAGAGCATTTGCAGCATTGTAATTACGAAGGCTTCATTGCTAATACACTGGGCATTTGTCTTTTCTGCAGATTTAATGACATTTTGCAGTGTGATTTAGTTAAAGAAGAATGTGGAACTCCTCTCTGAAAACTTTAATACTTTCCTCCTTTAATATAAGGGGTTGGACATGCATCTTCCTGTGGTAAAATTTCGTGTGAGTTCCCTAATACAACCCTTTTCTTAAGCCACACTGTTTCAATAGGTTTTTACAGTCATCGTGTCAAAAGCAAGATGCCTCATTTCACGTGTCACCTACTTTCAAAGCACAAACATAGTTTTCCCAGCAAAATGTAAAATTCTACAAATCACTGACTTTTCAGAAACTCCTTGCATCATAATTATATTAAAGAGTAGAAAACTCTGGCAAGTATAGAATTGGGGGAAGGAGGGGAAAAGTGAATTGTGAGTAATGAAGTCATTCATCTTGAACTTATTTTGTATATTATTTTTCTATAATAACTTGTATTTCTAAAAAAGTTGCTCTAATTACTAAGAAAGTAATACTTGTTTAAAAAAATAGTCTCTGAGTCTTTTTTGTGACATTTTGGTTTTCCAATAGCATTTTAAACAGGAAATGTTGCTTGCCTGAAAACAGATTTATTTCAACAACATGTCAATTTCCTTCCTCCATAAAATTGTTAATTGAATGATGTTGCAAATGCCCTTAGTTGTGCAGAGTCTTTACATAATCAGGGAGAAACTTTAGGTTTCCTTACATTGAAAGAGAGTCCAGAGGTAGCTGGATGCTGGAGCTTTTGGTTGCACTGAAAAATGCTGCCAAGAGATTTAGCTTGCTGGCAGGATCACATACGAAGAGTTCAAAGGGTGACAAAAGTGTCAATCAGATAAGTCAGATCCTACTTAGAACTCTCAATTTCTTCACACTCTCCAGGGACATATATGCATACAGCTGCAATAAATTTTTCTGTGTATACTTTCCTTCACATAATAATGTCCCCAGACAAGCTGACTCATCTGAACCCAGGCTATTCAGGCATATTGACTGTTTGATATTTGGCACTCCCACATAACTGCATCATTTCTAGGTGCTAAACTCATTTGTGAAGATAGAGGTATGGTGGGAGATGACACCCACTACTAGCAGCAGGTGGTAAAATTGAGAGAGCTTTCATCTACTTATTTTACAGTGTGATGTATTTGGGTTATGTTAAGTTATTGATTGTCCCTTCTATTTTTAGAGTTGTTGTGGTTTTTTTTCTTCTGCTTCTATGTAGCTGCTTAGCCCCCCCCCTCCAGATGATCTTTGCTCCTGTGACAAGCAAGTCATAGTAAAAAAGGCAGTTGGCACAAGTGCTGATTTCCTCCCACCTCCCTCAGCCTGAAGTTAAGTTGACTATGGGTCACCAAGGGAGTTCCAGGGAAAGGTGTCTGAGCAAAGATCAGCAGGCCTGGTGTGGCACTGGCTCATATTTTCACATTTCCCTCCAGAGTTATAAGTGGTATTCAATTTAGCAAGAAAAATGGTGTGTCCCTCTTTGCAAAAAATGAGACGAAGAATTTATTGCACCTGTTGCTCAGTTTCAGCTTTCAAAGCTATATTCAAAGCAAAGAAAGCCAAAAGAAAAATATGTAGGCAAGCTGATATTTTTGTACTATGTTTTTTTTTTTTTTTTTAATTACATAGCTGTTATTTGATGCATTAACATAGCTGTTATGATGCATTCTTGTCCGGAGTATCATGGGTGTTTACTACTGATTGCTTGAGTTAAGCAGTAATTGCAAATAATATTGTATCTGAAATAAGTAGACCAGGGATTGAAGAAATGAGGGATATTATATTCAGAGGGTGAGATTTAATAAGAAATTATTTTGGAGATTGATACAGCCAGCAGCACAGAAGGAAGTAGTGAGGAAAAGTAGGTTGTACTTTTCTAACAGCAGTGTTTATGATTCACTACTGTTCCTAACTGTAAAATCATCTGATGTGATATACATCTGCACTGTGTTCCCAAAACTCCTTCTGCAACTCAAGACTATAGGACCCAAAGACCATTTTCCTTATGATTCACTATAGTGTGGGAACTTCCTGTATGCTGGTTTTGTAGACAAGGAATTCTGGTCAAAGCTTGGACTCAGTTATCTTAGTGGTCGTTTCCAACTTAAGTGATTCTATGATTCTATTGACTCTTGAAGCACTGAGTGCGTAAAATAAGCAAATGCACAAAAGACAGTAAAAATGATCTTATCATCCCATTCTTAACATCACAACTTGGATTCACAAACCTCCCACTCATCTTCAGGCAACTCACAGGGAATGTAATCTTTTCTGGTAGTAAAATCTAGGCAAATTCACAACTGCCCAATTCATAATATTGTTCAGCAACTGAAGATCCAACTCATGCCTCAACAAGAAATCTGTTTGGTATCTGTATCCTTCATGATCCTATCCGATTAAAAGGTAGATACACAATCTCATTTTCTCAGTATGTTAGTGATAAGAGCATTCACCCACATGAATGGGGAGAAAAATAATGGAAAAGATAGGAGCCTCTCTTGCTATGCCATGGAGACTTCTCCACAATAAATAGTTTTCTCGTGGCTTCAGTGTCACAGTGAATCAGCCGCCCGGGAAAGGAAAATATGTTCACAATGTGAAAGTCCCTCCCATGCCTTGAAGCTTTCCCAAAGCTGCTTTCATGGGCTATGTCGACGTACGGGTTATTATTTTAAGGACAAGCTGTTCCAGCACAAAACCAAAAGTTCTCTTCTTTTATTTCTGGGAATAGAGGTTTTTCTTCTTCTATCCCTGGTGCAAAGCTTCTCATCTCTCTCATCTCTCTCTGTTCAGGCTTCTCATTGGATTACAGCTTTTCAGCATCTACACACTACAGCACAAGTGCCTCTTTCTCATGGGCTGTGGGTGAATGCTGCATCCCCCCATGCACTTCATGAATTACAGGAATAAAATGAAGTCTCATATATCAAAAATATATCTTCACCATAGCCTCACAAAAGAATTTCAAGACTAAGGCATCCCCTCAATCCCCTCCCATCTAGAATTTGACTCCTTCTTTATTGACCTCAGTGTCTCATGTTGTTTGCTCTATGTGTCTTCACCCTTTCATTTTCCTGACTTGGGAGAGAATTGCTCTTCATAGGTTCATTTGTTCTCAATCTTTATTAGTTCAAACAGTTTTATAGAGTTCTGCAATGTTTAAAGGCTGCAATGTTTAATCGTCCAGGCTCCACAACTGAGGTATTGCTGTGTCTCTCACTGCTGATCACATGGTCCCTGCCAGCACCATGTGAGTCACACTGGCTGCTGGCACTACCCGTGTGCTACTCCTTCATGTGGGGCACTGGAAGAAAGAAAAAAAACCTGCTGCCACTGTTTATGTCCTTCTGTCTGCAGCATAGCTGGCTAAAAGCAGCTAAGCAAACAAAGTCCATTGCAAGTCATGCTGAGACAGCTGCGGCCGCATGGCATCGCAGCAGTCACACCGTTTTCAGCCACGTTGTCCTGGCCATGTGGCTGCTCTGGGATGGCAGCGGCCACTCCCGGTCCCTGCCGCTCTTCACCTCAGGGCCACCCTCAGCACCAACTGCAGTGCCACTCCTGTTGCCACATACCACAGTAAAAGCTGGCTTGTACTAGGCAAATTACCAGCCCCTGCATTGACTGACAGGGGCTTTGCCCAATCACATCTCTCCTAAGGCTGTAGGCATTTCAGTGGTCCAGAACCTGAAGGGGCATAGAGATCAGACCAATGAAAATATCTAGACCGGGTTTTTCAAATGCCCTTTATAAGGAACGGCTTGACAATAAACGCTGTCTGTTGCCACATGAACGTTGGAGTGAGTGGTCTCTTTGTCTCTGGCCCACTCCCCACGCAAGTCAACATCACACACTCCTGGTGCTGGTCCCGGAGTAAACAAAGTTCATTTGCAAGCCATGCTGAAATACCCATGGTTGTGCAGTGCTGCCCGGCCACACAGCACTGCCTTGACCACATGGTGCTAGTCCTGGCCACATGGTTGCTCCTGGCACTGGGATGGCCCCTGTTGGCATGACCCAGCCACCTCACTGGGACAGGGCCTGGCAGGATCCCTGGGAAAGGGCCAGTGCTGCAGCACAGTCCGGCGTGGCCTGACCTGGCTGTGCAGCTGCGTGGGGCTGGGTCAGCCAGTTACCTCTTCAAAAGCTGGAAGCCAAGAGAGCTTTCCTGGGCTTTCTTCACTTTTAAATGTGCTTTTCCACAGAGGCATGTTCAACTCTTTTAAATGGTTGTAGTAGTTTTGCACTCACGGAAGTGATGCAAAGAGAAAGCTGATACACTTCTGTGAACACCCAAGTAAAAAACAAAAAATCATGGGAAATCTCTCTTTCTTTTCCTGTTGGCAATGTGTTAACAGGGGCTGAGCCGGGCAGCCCCTACTGTGGGCCTGGGCCCCCTTCCTGGGGTGCCCACCAGGCCCCCACTGCATCGGCTGCTGGGCAGAGGGAGGGGATTGCTGCAGGGCCGAGGCCGGGCCAGGCCATGGCTGCGATTTCTAACATCTTGCTGCTACTAAGCCCTGCCCCACTGCCAGCATGGGGCTGAGCCAGGTCCACCAGGCCCTGGAAGAAGCCCTGGGCTGGGCCGGCTTGGCCAAAATTCTACCATGTTGAGATTCGCCCACAACCACCAGGCAGGGGAGAGGAGAAGCCATCGGCCCGCAGTGTGCTCCTGCTGAGTTCTGGCCTGGCTGATAAGATCCTAGCCACCCTTCCAGCCCAGTCACAGCTCCAGCTGCAAGCTACCAAGCCCCAGCCAGGGTCAGGTGACCGTCTGCACAGGCAAGAAATTAACTCTTTCAGTGCTTCGATCCTCTCTTGAGTGAGAGAAAGGAGCAGAATGCAGGCATGTAGAGAAGCAACATGAAGACATCGAGGTCAATGAAGAAAGAGTCAAGTCCCAGATAGGAGGGATGAGGAGATGCCTTGATCTTAGGGCTGAAATCCTCTTGTAAAGCTATGGAAACAAACATAATTGATACATTCAGAATTTTTTTCCCTATAACACATTGGCAAGTATGGGGAGGTGACTTGTTTGGCAAAGGCCTCTATGCTAAAGTAAATAACTGTTGAAGTAGTTGTGATCCTATGAGAAGCTGAACAGAGAAAAAGTGATGAAGACCCTGTGGCCCCAGGGAGAGAAGAAAACCTCTGTTCTCAGAGACAAAGATGATTTTAGAGATAGATAAAGAAAACCTTTGCTTTTGAGCAGCTCATCTTTGAAACAGTACCCCCTAAGTTAACATGGCCCATAAGAACAGCTGTGGGCAAAGCTTGTGGAAACTGGGAGGGATTTCACGATTGCAGATTTCCTTGGGTGGCTGCTATTCATGGATATTGAGAGCCACAAGAGAACTGTTTTCTTGTGGAGAAGTCTCCATAATATTAACAAGAGGGACTTCTCTCCCTAAGTGAACTGAAGAAGGAGTATTCTAGAGGTGGTAAACTGACTGAAAATTTTAGGTTTTGTCTCTTTACATTGTCAGTAGGAAGAAAAGGTCATGGGGGGGAGAAGTGTCCTGAAGGTTTTGTTCTGATTCTTATGCTCTTTCTTTTAGTTACTGTTAATAAATTTTTCTTTATACCCTTTGAAAGTTTTGAGCCTTCTTTACCCTTCTTCTAATCCTGTCTCAGGGCAGGAGGTGAGTACATTCTAGTGAGTGCACTGGTGATTGGCTGGCACTGAACCCACCACACCAATTTAAATGGGTGACAATCTTCAAGCCTACTAATTGGCTCTTCAAAACTAGGCAGCTGATTCGCTCTACCAGGTCCCCGCAGTGAACCACCCCCTCAGCTGAAAACCAGACTTTGTTAAACCATGACAGGTCTCTATGACTCCCAAACTATTTCCACGTAGTGCAGTTCCTGGGTACTATTCCATGTCTTACTGTGACAAACACAAAAATGGATATTTTACCCCAATTATTGTTTCTGGGGCTTTTCTCACAATAGGTCTCTGCTCTTAATGGAGGCACAACAACTGTATAAAAGAGGAAATAGGATGCTTGTGACCCTAGTCTGTGACTTCCCCTATTTCTGTACAAAATAAAAAAATTTCCTAACTTCTTTCTAAAGTCTAAGGTTTTTTATGAAATCCATTTCTGAATGGGTATGAAATAATTATGAAAGAAGGAATTAGATGCAAAAAAAGTTGCCTCGAGAAATAGACCTGAATAACTGTCCTGCTCAGGAAGAACATGCTGGGAGGTAGCAAGTCCTACTGTACTTTTTGGTTACTGCACTTGCATGGCCCTTACTGAGTGACTATCTTGAAGCAAAACATGGCATATTGTACTGTAGTCCATGCTAGAGATCACATAGAAGATAAGTAATCTTTTTGATATTTTTACAAGGCATCTGAAAACCAGCAAAACAATTAATAGCAAAACATTTTTAGTGGAAAGTGTGCTAAATCCAGAACATAATTTCTTCTGATGAATAGAGATCACAAACTACAGCTTCAGATCATACTGGTTTGTTTACATCTTAACTAGCACTTAGGAATAAATCCAAGGGATTTTATGCTCTGAGATAGTACATTAAATTAATCTGAGCTATGATACGATTGTTGGGTTTTTTATTTCTTTCTTAGACAAAGACAGTCATATAAATGTTAGTTGCATGAAAGTTCTCAAGGTCACCAAGCCTCCCATTTGAAAGGGGAATATTGCTAACGAGTTCAGGTCAGTGATGGATTTGCCTAGCTGAGTTTTGAAATCCTCTGAAGATAAGGATTCCTCAGCCTGTCTGGGTCACAGCTAACCTGCACTTACCTCCTGGTGAAGAAGTTTTCCTGATGTCCAATATGAAGCCTCTGACTCACCACCTGTGGCCATTGGACTCTCTTATATAGCCTTGCAGTACCTAGAAGAGTTTGGTTATAGGGTCTTTGTTATGGCTCTTCACATATTTACCTGCAGTTGTTATACTGTCTATTTGCCTCTTCTTTCCCAGAGCAGCCAAACTCGAACTCCCTAGCTTTTCCTCATGCACGGTGATGCCTTTGGAGTGCTTGCTCTGGAGTACTATGGTTTCTCCACAGTCTTCTTGAACTTGGGACACAAAACCAGACAGAGTAGTCTGCAGTCAACCTGCTGGCCACACTTCTCTTAAGGTGCCTCAGTATAAAATTAGTACTATTCATGACAAAGGCCCTGTCAGCCCACCTTTGGTTTGACATTACTGCAATCCTCAAGCTCTCTTCAGCTTCCAAGAGGAAGTAGCATTTGTCACTTTGTAGGACATGCAGAAAAATACCCCAAAACCTAAATAATCCAATGATATCTTCTATAAGAGTTAACATTTATCTCATTCTCAGTTTAGCTCACTGATTTCCCTTCCCTCTGTACTGTGCACTAGAATTTTTTCTTTGTTTTGTTTTTTTTTTCATCCAGTAGCAATAGGGCTGTTGATCTATATTTCTGGTGTGCTATGAGAACAGCTAAGGCTGCCCTGGTTCCAGCACATGGAGGGAATATGTATAAGCTGGGCTGAGGTAGAGAGCTTTATTCAGATCTAGAGGAACTCGAGTAATGCCAGTGAAATTCCAGGAAGGATCGATTTGACATTTGTGAATGCAAGAAGCAAATTTCAGACACCAAGTTAATGTTTTCTGAAAGAGATTAAAGGGAGGATCAAGTCGATTCTAAATTAACGAAGAGTCAGGTATACAGCAGAATATCATGTTCTCCTCAAGCCTCAAATAAGTGTTGCATGCAGAATATATATGTTCTTGATATTTTTTCATTCCTCTCTTTCTGTTCCACTTCACTACAACATAATTTAGTAAACATAGAAGATGGGGTTCATTATACTGTGTAATACCTTTTATGAATTCTAGCAGGAAATCTTTCTATATTTATGGTTCTATCAAAAAATGTGGCTAAAAAAGAAATAGTTCCCTCTCATCAGGAAGTGAATCTGCCAAATGTTATTGCTATAGGAAATCTAAGTCATATTGGATTACCACCTGGCACCATCAAAGCTAAAGTACTGTCAACTTTAAAAGGAAAAAAAAAAGATCAAATTATCATGGGTTTATGAAATATGTTCATAATCAGCTTCAATTCAATCCTCTCATAATATAGTAAAAAAAACAAAGTTTACTCTTCAGTAGAGAAATTTATTGTCACTCAAAAGAAGTTAAAAATTAAGAAAATCAGAGAATATTGAGATTTACAACTCAAAGATCAATGAAGGAAAATAGCAGTGGGGTGAAAGTATGGAGTTAAAACTTTTTCAACTGATAAAGCAAAGCGTTAACGTAATTTTGGGGTATGCTTAGGGGCCAGTTTTTAATTTTACAGTTAATTGCAGCATCAGATGAAGTTTTGCAAAATGACTAGACAATCTGGAAAAATCTAAGATTCACTAAACATAAAAGATAACTCTGCATTTTAAAAAATCTTCTGATGGTCATAATTTGGTTGAATTTGAGCTTTTTAACAAATAATATACATAAAATAGATATTCAACCTGCTGGGAAATCCTAACACCAAAAATTGCAAATCACTAGTTTTGAAAGTGGTTCCTCAGAACCAGTCATAAGTTTTTAAATGTCCACCAAACCATATACATGTGGTCTTCAATTCATTCCTCCAATTTCGCCAAGATGTCTGCTAGATTTGGCTAGAGCTTAGCAGCAGTGTCTCCACTTCCTAAATGCTCAACGTGCCTTTTGTTTATGTGGACCCTGTCTTGGCAGATGGAGGGACTGCCTCAACTGTTTGGAGAATTTAACACAGGGAAGCTGGTGTGGGTGTCTCCATGAGCTGTGAGAGGTAGTGCAGCTTGGAAATGTGGACAAAATTATTTCAGGATTTGTAGATCTCACCATCTTACAGACTACATCTACAACTGAAATTTACAGGACTCTTAAGTTAGGAGCAAGCATGAGTGACCAGGCAGCATCCTGGCCAGCTAACCATGGCTACCAATTTGACTTTGAGAATAGCATCACATTGTGACCAGCCTAGTATCCCATAGAACAGTACTATTAAATATGAAATGTCCTAATCACAGACTGCTGTTGCCATCTCAGCAAGATAGCATAAAGTTTGAGAAGCCTTGGATCTCTAATGCAACACCAGGATTTGATCCATGATCCATATGATCAGAACAGGAGAAAACAAGGTGGCAAAACACATCTTGTGTTGGGATCAGGCCTGTGGTCCAAATTAAAAATTCATTTTTGTAATTTTTACTCCTGTACATGTTTCTAATGATTGAACTTGTTGCATGGTGTATCCTGACTCAAAAAAAAAAAAAAAGTAAACATGTTGAAAAAAGAAAATATGTATGTAAATTATTATCGTAGTCAAGTTAGTTCCCTACAAATCAGGAGATGTATTCTGTCACTGGTGATGGTAAGGTTATTTTTTTCTCTACTAGGAGCTCCATTTTTCTCAGAAGAGTCAGATTGTAATTAAAAATACAATGGTCTAATATTAAGTTAGGTTAACAGTATTTCCCACTATTTTTATTTCTTTTTTTTTTTTTTAGGTAATCAAGGGCAATATGATGGTTTTGATTTTGTTCAAAAAAGAATCAACAATAATATTTGCAGTGCTATTCAGGCACAGTGAAAAGTCAATATTCCTATATTTTCAATAATGGCAGCCTTGATGTGTATTAGTCGAGCTGCTGGAAAAAATCAGTGAAGACAAAGTATTTACTGTAGGTGGGTTCTGTTGAGCTTATGTGGTTATGTGTAGGCTCCCAGTCTCTCTATTTCTAACTTTAATTTATTTTGGGACCAGTGCTGTGTATAAGCCTAAATTGTTACGCATTCGTAGCAATTTTATATTAGAAAGTAAAGGCTCACACAAAAATAATGATCTTAACTGAGTCCATGCCTCATACAATTTTAAATTTCTCTGGTCTTCCTCCTCTTGCTGATGGAGTGCTCCCACTGTTAAAAGCAAAACTCCTACTGATGCTGCTAAGAACAAGAGAGAAGATGTTTTACTTTATGGGCAAGCATGGGAATAACTAGTTGATTTTTAGGGCCCTGACAAGAGAATTAACACAGAAAGAAGCTGGGGAAATTTTGACTGATATGCTCTGTGACAAGTATCTGCCTTACACATTTGTGAAAAAGGGGTAGTTGGATGCTATGTGGGTAATAATTTTGCTCCTTTGTAGGTCAGTGCTTCCTTTCTCAGTGGATTCTGTTAAAGTGCGACACACTGGAGACAAGCAGAATACTGGCAATCATAAAACACCTTGCTTTTAAGTACAGACCTTTTTTCCTTCCAGTGATTATTCTGATGAAATCTGTGTGCCTTATTTTCCATATGCTTTTAAATTAGAATCCATGACATCTCTAAATTTGCCAAAGAGAAAACTATATATCCAAGGAGTATCTGCCAGAGAGCTCAAAACTCCTTCAGGTTTACTCATCCCAAAAGATGTCACGGCAAACCAAATAGAACCATGTTCATTAACCAATCACCATTTTCTTTAAATTTCTAGTTATTTCCTACAGACAACTGTTGACAACACTTCGTTTGTAAACGGAACCTGTTCTAAAGTCAGTCCTGTGAGCTCAGGCTCTCAGATTCTGTCCCTGTTTCTATTGTTAGCCTAGTTCTCTGTGGACTTATGCAGAACACTTGAGGAAATTTTATAAGCTCTGATGCAATGTATTTGGCAGAAACTACTGTTTTGATGATATATTTTGGAAATTTCAACCCCTACATTTCTTCTTTACTTTTTCCCTAAAAACGGTTTATTTAGGTACCTATGTAATAGAATATTTTAATGCTTATTTTCAGATTTCCCACACTGAAATATATTGCCTTGTAGCTAGAGATGTAGAAGTAGTTTTTCTATATCAGTAGTTGGTCCAGGAAAATATTACCAAAGGAAATTTTTCAATTTACAATATTAAGCTGAGGTCTTACTACATTGGGACAAAATAATGTTATGATGGAAGCTGGCCTTCCTGCTTACGGCTTCAAATTTTTATCTGGTGAGATTGGACAGGAATTTTAACCTTATCCTTGAGATGTCTGTGAGGAAAATCCTACTAAACATTGTAACACAAAAGGGGTAGGATTGGTGAGTTTTCTTTCAAGAACAAACCCAGAAAGAAGACTGTCTTTTAAGGTGATTCTAGCTCTGTGTTATGAGTTAAACATCAACATAATTTTACATGAGTCAAAGTGTATCTGGAACAAGCAAAAGGTGGCATTTTTGGCTCCTGCCTGCACAGTCTCATTTACTGAGCAGGAGAAGCACATTTTCCAGGCAATCCCACGAGACTTTTGTTTTCCACTTTTGCATAGTTTTTGTTGCCTGGGAAAGTGAGAGAGAAGCCTGCAGCCTGCAGAACAGCTAGCACAGGGCTGTGAGTTAATATATATACCTTTATAAAGCTACTGACCATGCAGTTTTTAAATTATATCATTTGAGCCCTGTTTACATGCTTATGCTTTACCAAATGATCCTCTGTGAATCAGAGGCCTCTCTTTCATTGCCTAGCATACCCCAATGGAATGCTGCTCACCAATTTTAGCGATATGCTTTTTAATTTTGTTTTTAGCATCAGACTGGATATGATCAAATACCCTACAGCTCACAAGTGCTTTTCTAGATGCTAGCTCTGTTTTCCTGCTGGAGCCACAGCCTGATGCACATTCTCAGACTTGCTGATGAGTCACCAGACACAAGAGGACTCTGGGACAGAGCCCAAGCCTACCACTAGCCTGCGCAGCTGAAAACCAATACTGGTTGCTATTTAGATCAACAGTATAAATGCCAGTGTATTTGCAACATTTTAAAGGATGGTTCAGAAAGCTAGAAGTAAAAAAAATATTTCCTTTCTCCAGTCCTAATGCTAGGTTCACAATGTTTACAAACAGCTGTTGCAACAACCCCAAGCTATGGAGAAATATATGACACATCTGAGAATCTGACAATCAAAGTATTTGTTTGAGTGCATCCCTTGTATGGCTTGGTGTAATAGGAGACGTGGTCCTCCTGGTATTTGTCACTGTGGCAGCTGTGTGCATGGCAGTGGGAGCAGCTCTGCAGTTATTTGCTCCTTTATTTACTGCAGCAAGTAGAAAGTGATCCTGCAGACAGGGGGATTCATACAACAGAGAGAGGGGACCACAGCCCACTGCAAAAAAAAAAAATTATATAAACAACTTATAAATAAAGGGGTCCAGCGTGGAACAACTTGGGTGTTAAATGTAACAAGACGACACTTTAAAACAAGTATTGAAGAGCCGCATTTATCACTTCAGGGAGGTTTCAGGAAAACAACAGTCCCACACAGCTCCTACGCTCCATTTCTACCTCACTATGGCTGTTCCTACACCCACTTTCCATCTCATTCTGACACCCTGCAGGGAGAACTGGCTTTTGTAATCCCTTCTGGGGCTGAAGGCAAAGCAAAGACTTCAGATCTCTTCCTTAAAGAAGTAGAGTATAGTGTTAGGAGCAAAAAAAGTCACAGAAGCAACATACTACACAAATGATGCAGAGTGAACACAAAACTACATGCAGTTGTTTCATTAAGAAAACACTTCAAGCCAACTGAATTATGATCAGGCAAGGGATGATTTTCAGTGTACAGAACACGTTAGGAGAGGAAGTGGCTCTACTCAAAAAAATATCAGATCTTACCTGTTCCCAGCAGCAATTACTGGGATCCTTGTATTACACATTCTTGTTCTTAAAGGACATGTATCAATGGCAATGTCCTTGTGCAGGTAGTTCTAATTTCTATTGAACTTTATATTTTGTGCAGGGCTCTAAAGATGCCATCTTTAGGATATAACATAAATGGCTTATGTTTGCCCTATTAACAAAACCTCATGGCTTTTAAAATGCTTGGAAAAAGAAATGCCGGGCATTTTTTACATAAGTAAAGTTTAGAGAAAATAGGTGTCAGGACCCAGGGATATTTTCACTTTTATCCCATTAAACTTTACAAGTTTTAACTGTGCTTCTGAATTCTTCAGAGAAGCTTTGAAATTCACAAGTTCATACAATTCACAGAGCATCTGTTGTGAAAAATAAAGAGATTGTGACTTCCAATTTAAATAACTAATAATTCCACTATTAAAAATAAAAATCTTATTTAAAATAAAACCCAGAATAGTCATCATGGCAGCAGCATAAAAAAATCTAACTTAGAAATTTCAGAATAAGATAGGAATTATTATGAATTGGAGAACTCTTTGTAGTCCATTGGGATTACCTCTATGTGCACCTGCAATGTAAAATTAAGAATCAGGTGTCTAGCTGCTGTTAATACCATTTAGGAACTATGCACCAAAACCTGGATCCCTTAAGTACCGAAACACAAATTAAAGTACCCTTTGAAGTTGCTTAATTTGGATAAAATAAAACAACTAAAGTATTTTCAAAATCTGTGCCTCGGCAACCTTTTGGGATCCTGAAGATCTTCTGATTGCAAAGCCTTTAACTGGGTAACAGAAGAAATTCTTTAATAAATGGAGAGCACAAGCGGAAAAGAGGTTGAAAAGAGGGACTTTGTGGGGGAGGACAGAGGACCTGCTGTTGGCAGAAGAAACTTCTGAAAACGAATGCTAAGAAGACTGAAGACGTGGGTTACAGTAGGTGATATGAGGATGTTTCAATTGCATTTGAGGGGTGCACTGAAAACGAAGAATAA
Source organism: Leptocoma aspasia (assembly GCA_013399835.1). Lineage (NCBI taxonomy): Eukaryota > Metazoa > Chordata > Aves > Passeriformes > Nectariniidae > Leptocoma > Leptocoma aspasia. The sequence continues at coordinate 360,358 of VXAX01000012.1, read as the reverse complement.
ATTTGCATGTATCAAATCCAGTGTAAATTTTACACAACTGTAGCTCAATAGTCTAAGTTTTTAAAGCTTGCTTTTGTTAACAGCCTCATGTTGTTCTCCAAGCTTTATGAATGAAGCTCTGTGAGGCCAGCTTCCCTTGATAGATTTCAAATGGGGACATAAAGTTATTTATTTTTTACCTTGACTTCCCCCAGATCTTCCAGAGGGCAGTGGCACAGTAGGGACACTATCAATTCCAGTGTCTCAGAGTTACAAAATGCCACACCAATATGAGCCTCAAAAATGCATATCAGGTAGTGTGTTTTTATTTACATACAGAAAAACAAGTCCAAAATAAGATAATGGTCTTACTAGAGGCAACACATCCTGGGGTGAATCAGTAAGCAGGAAGTCCCCGTTACTGCACTATTCTTGGTCAGACAGATTATTTTGCAAGATTTCTTAGAGGTATGCAGAATTAGGCTTCTATAATGGCCTTATCCTTAGCATTTTCATTCTCTTTTACATACTTTGGTATTAGTAGCTGCTTTAACTATGCTTAGAGAACATCAATTCAAAATGAGGTGATGGTATGCTCAAGAGACTCACCTAAGCAAGGGAGACTCTGGTTTAATACCATGAAGGAAGTTTATATGAAAGTGTTTTAAAGATATAATTGGACTGCAGAAAGCACCACCCTAGAAGGATGGGGGACAGAAAGCTTTTGGTCAGATTAAATGTGGTTCTAAGTGCAGCCCAACTTTTTTTAACAAAGCACTTGGAATGATGGCGGGGGGGGGAAGTTTCTTATTATTTGAAGAAAGAATTTGTAAATAAATATGCCATGTTTTACTCCACTTTGCACTTCTGCATTGTGTATAAAATATTTACCTTAGCTACCATGTGAACAGCAAATTAGAAGAAGAATTTTGCTCCAGATTTCAGGGAAATCTTTGTATCTCTTCTGTATTTCTACCAAAGCTTCCTGTAGTGAACCTACAGTACTCTTTGCTACTGTAAAACTTTGCTGTAAACACAGGCCTCTATGTCTCTATAAATGTCTCATGGCCAAGTGCCTGCAGAAGAGCACTGTCCACTTCAGTTTATGTATTTTTTTTTTCAGGTTTGAGACATGAACCTTAGGTTGCCAGGGCCTGGACATTTTTCTTCATTATTGCTCCCCATGTTGTCATGGTTATCATCTGATATCCTCTCTAAATTCTTTTCCTATTTAAGGACTTTTGTAGTCTCCTTTTTCAACCTTAATAAACAGGCTGCTGGAAACTGCAGTGGGAGAAGGAGAAAGTGAGCATTTGTGTGCAGAGAATAATGTTCACAAAGGGCTGAAAAACATTTTTGATGCACAAAAAACCCTCCACAGACAAATAGACTGTGTGCTGTGACCAAAATGTCACTATTTTTAAGGTGTCTGGCTTCTACCTGCCTCACATAATGGTCACTCCGAAAAGCATTTTGACAGTTGGTTAACCACTAAATATGAACCTGATTTTTCATGCTATTTTTATTTGTTTTACATTACAGTTAAGCTTTCAAACTTTTACTGAGGAGTTAAAAAAAATAAAGAGAGAGGGAAAGAAAAAGAAGTAACCCAAAGAGACGTGGATAGATAGAAAGGACAATTTACATACACAGACAACTCACAAAGGCACACCAAAGATTTAAAAAATATGATAGCAGGGGATTCATAAATAGCCCCTGAAAACACAGGATCTCTTTTCCTTAGGAAAACACACCATCCCTTTGAGCAGCACCCCAAGACGAGTGCTGCAGATCTGCCTTTTCAAGGTGTGCTGGTGTGATGGCTGTCTGCAAACTTGGCTCTGGCCCGGCTCAGCCCGGTTCCTCTCCCTGTTAGCTCAGCAATTTCCCAGTGGTCTGTCCATCTTGCTGTAATCACATGCTGGTGCCACAAGAATGTTTCTTAACTGAGCACTGTACCTTCTAATGAATGCATTAACCACTAATGCATTCATTAGAAGGTACAGTGCTCTAAAAATCTAAAAATCTCTAAACCACTTTGGTTCAGCAACAGCCATGACCTCAGGCTTGACAGCTCAACACCATATTTATTTATGTGGAGTACCTGATAAAAAGGATACCAGCTGCAATGAATACAGCATTATCTCTCTTTCTCACACTGTTCATTTGATGATACCTGGAATATGGATCATTCCACTCTTTCAGTGGATATAAACTGGAACTCTCTCTGGGTTACCAATACCTCTGAGAAAGTCTATGTGAACTGCAGCTGACCAGAAGAGATAAAGTGCAGAGAGGACACACATTTTGGAAATTTCACTTAGAGGTAGAGGAGAAAAGTCAGTATTTCTTCTGTAGTTACATACTTGTCTTTCCAGCACTTGTCTTATTATACCTTCAATTAAGAATGAGTTGTATTAAATTTAACATAAAGAATTGATCTCTGTCAGACTTTGTTGTAACTCAGAAATAAAAGTGTCCCAAGCTTTAGAGCATGCCAAAATGTAAATTAAGAATAATTTTCAATTTCATAAGTTTTAAGATCTGGTTATTAAAATTATTAGAGAGAGACCTCTGTCCAAATTATGGTGAAAAAACCACCATATGCCAAAGTCAAGAGTATAGTTTTTATTCAACAGAAAAAGCAAATTTTACAAATCTCCTTCAAGCTCAGTAGGGCTCTTTTTTCCCATTGCTTTCATGCCATCAGGTGCAAGAAATCACAACTTCAGGGCATCCGTGATATGCAAGGACTTAATCTCACCACCCTTCCCCCAGACAAAGCATACAAAATCTAAGATATGATGTGCAGGATGACTGGGATTTAATTCAGGTAGTTTTCTGCAGCTGTTGTATCATGTTTTGCATGCAGCTTACATGAGGAAAACTTTGAATCCAAATTTCAAAGTATTTATCTTTTTTTCCTTTTTTTCCCCTCTCTTCCATCCCAAGAGAGACATAATTCACAAGAAGAGGTTTCTAAAAGTAGCTTACATTTTGGTAATATTACTGAAAACATCTACAGTGGTAGTTAGCAATTTATCACTATTTTTAAAAAAAGGTTAAAAGCCTTTATAAGCCAGCATTCATGGTATGTTTTACATGATAATTTTATCTAGCTTGGATGAAATACTCAAAATATGTTAAGTTATTTGGTTTGTGTTCACTTTGAAAACCAAAGATATTTTCCAAGTTATTTTAGAGGTCTTGAAAGGGACAGCATGTAGCACATCTTTTCAGAGTTTCACATTTATGTGGGTCCACACATCTTGCCTCACATTGGTAGATAATTTTGCACTCAGTAGGAAATTCTTGCCAAACTTTCTCCATTAGAAATTGCATCACTAATTTTTCTGCCATTTTTCGTTAGTGAGACCTGTGGGTTTACTGGTTTACAGTCTTTTTTGTTGTAGATGCATCAGAGGCAGCTTTCTACTCATGCAAAACTCATACGAGATATCTGGACTACGTTAAGCTGAGTAGACAAGTGGGGCATGACTCTTGTAATTTTGCAAGAAAAGTTCAGAGCAGAGGAATTCCACTTGATTTACAGTTAGGTAAGGGAGGGAGAGTTCCCTTTAGGGACCTTGATGTGCCTTAGCATGACTCTGAAGCATGAAGGTGAGATGCATTCTAATGGGGTGGCATTGCCTGTGATCTGACTGCAGCTTTTCAGAATTGCTAGATTTTCTTTAGGGGTTTTTGAGTGCTGGACCATGGGAGACAGTTGAAGCTGAGCCACCTCTTGCATGGAAGCAGCCTGGTAGAGCAGGAAGGTGATAGTCCGCTTTTTTCTGTCCACTAGAGCAGATTTGCAGCAAATCTTTGGAGATTACTTTAGAGCTTCTTTGTTCGTGGAGGCAGGTGATGATAAAGAACCATTCTGTCTGCCTTCGTTCGTTCGTTCAGCCTGCCTAGGTAAGTAGAAAGCCTGTTTTCCCAAGCACAACTCAGGGCAGCCTCACCGTGTAGGCAGCAATCTTAACATTGACCTTCCCTGCCTGGCTCCTTTGTGAAAGGGAGCTCACCTGTGTCTCATGAACCATCTGAGCTTTTTTTTTACTTTCTTATTTAGATACTGAATTTAGGCAGCACAGCAGAGTGAATGACATTTATGCAAAGTGTTATTATTTCTTGTATTTTTCCTTAAGCTTGAAAATTCTGGCATTGATTCCTTGCTTACTTCCCACTGCACTAAACTGATACTTCTCAGATACTGACAGCCATGCACAGAAGGTGAATGAAGATTGAGACAATTGTCAATCTATCTGGCAAAAGTGAGGTGTTTCAAAAGTTTTGTGTGCAGACTCTATTCTGAAGCTGGTAAGAATTCATATTACACTCAATTAAACATTTTCCTGACTGGCTGCTTTTGCTTGCTATTTTTGGGAGGGGGGGGAATAAAATAAAAATAATTATAAAGTGTATTTTTAAATTAACACAAGCAGCTTTATTGCATGTGCAAAATTTATATACTCAGGGGAGAAATAGACTGAGGTTTGCATTGACAATCTATTTTGGCACAGGTCTTGAAAAATCACATGGAAGAAGTTTGTACCTGTAAAAGAAAATTTTATAGACACACTAAACTCAAGAAATTGAGTTAACTATCCACAGGAGAGATGCAGAAAAAGTTCAGTGAAAACACAGGCTAACTGGAGCCTTTGCAGGACACTGCAACTTCCACAGCTGGAGGAACAGGAGCAGCACAAGGACATAGTCAAGACCAGCAATACCAAACTTCTGAAATCCTGACTTTGGTCAACATTTCTAAAGTGGTAGGGTCTTGTTCAGCAATCTGGAACAGCTACAACGCCTCTAAAGATCCTGCAACATGCTATGCAGATGGATCTGCATGAAGTTAATGCTGAATTGAATTAATTTGCATAGCATTAGTTCTCACAGACGAGTGTTTTTTCCATTCCTTTGTACATTGTATTTCCAGACAGGCTTTTTTTTTTAACTGCAACTTCTCTTCAACACAGCCATGGCTCCATTTCTGAACATCGCTCTCTAATGGACATCAGTATTCAGAATTTCTATGGAGTAAGAACTCAGAATCAGAGCCTTTGACAAAATCTGGATTTTCTATGTTATTTCTACTTCCTTTATCATGTACATCATACTACACTGAGGATTGCATTGTCCTTAATAAATATCCCCCTCAGCTTCAGGCCAACGCCTTTTGAATAAGACACAGCTAGAGAGCTGCATGAATCTATTCCAGGGGAGACAGAAGAGAAGGGGAAGAAGTGAGAAAAACCAAGTGAAACTTTCTGTACAGGTACTACAGGACTTGTATCCGGTAGCGAGTTACTTCCCCTCCTAAAAATCACCAGAGAAGACCCATAGCTGGCTATGCTACACCACCAAGAATTAAATGCAAATAGATTAAAGAGAGACCCAATCTCTCAACAGAACTGTCAGGGTGCTCTTCATGTAGAGGATGGGCATGGGCTGGATAGTTAGGGAAAAGAGACCTCTGAAATGGAAGCCACCATTTGGAGACATCAAGCTGGCAGGACATGAGGTCAGCAACGCGGATATATTGAGGAGGTGAGGATGTCAACCAGCTGTCAAAGAGAAAGCCACATCCTCAACAGCAGAGGGAAAGTGAGAAACCTGTTCTAAAGTCATGGAGATAATAGGAATATGTTTTTTAAAAAAACTTGCAAAGGAACAGATGCCACTTTTCAAGGGCAATGGCTTTAGTATTTTCAACAATCACTCTGAAATGCTATAGCTTTCCTTATATATGAGAAATAGTTATTTTTCATGTGTGCAGCCATTGTGTTTGTTAGTAGGAAGAAGAGGTTTTGAGTAAATACCCTGATGTATATGTTGCAGGCTGTGAAATAGAGATGACTTAACAGATCAGGAGGGTTTTAACAATACACTGAGAAAGTGGATGCTCCTTACAAGCTTGACCAACACATACAGGATAACCTATGTGAGGGAGGATCAGCATCTGACGAAAGACCTACATCCTCTTTGTGCTTCCCGAGGAGATGCTACAGTCAAGACTCTATAGCTGCTTATAAAGATGCAAGACAGGTCAGTGAGAAAGCCTGGCTAGCAAGGTCTGTTACCAGAGCTGCAGAGAGTATCTGACAGACATGGTGATCCAGGAGATGACGACCCTTCTCTTCAAGAAAGGCATGTATTTGAACATCCCCAACGCACCTCCACGAAAAAACCTGAATTAGATGTGGGAAGTCAGGGAGAGAAAGTCAAATATTAAAAAAAAAAGAGAAACAGAAGGTTACACCAAGTGCCAAAGGGAAGAAAAGACTAAGCCTTAAGCTAAAAAGGGGGGAAAAGCCAGGTCTGCATTCACAAGGAACAGAAAGGAAAAACGTTTCAGCACAAAATCAAAGGAAGGAAAAGGACAAGCAGAAAGCCAGAGGGGAAGAGAGGGCAAAAATAAAGCCAGAGAGAAGAAAGAAGTACAGTATGATAACAGAAAGCCTGTTGAATAGGAAGCAGGATAATTCTCTCCAAAGTTAAAAAGCTGACCTCCCTGTATTTCAACATGTTCAAGTACTTCTGTAGTTAAAAATGAGGACTGGGCTAGAATGCACAGAACATGCTATAATTTGTTTATCTTAGTAAAGGTGAAAGCAAAGTGGCCATTTGTGTCACTTCTGTTACATTATTGGTACCACAGGACTTGTATCCAGAAGCAAATTTTAGCATGCCTTAGCTCCCACAACATGGATACAAATAGAAAGAAACCTGCTTGGGCAACAGACACCTGTAAGAGTGAGGAGGTATGTTCCAAGAAAAGTGAGTGTTGTTGAATTAGTGACAATGTGCTCAAAGTAAAACAACAATTTGTCATAGTGAGTAAAATAAAATATACAAGACAGTGACACTTAAATATTTACAGGTGAAACAAGTAATAAAGATGAAGGTATTGTCAGATCCAAAGATAAAGAGTGAACTGAAAATTTTAAGTAACTAACATAAAATTAAAAGAGTAAATGCTCTACCTAAGAAGTCTAAAGTCTAAATTAATCTGCTGCAAAGCCAGAAATATGCAAGTAGTTCTGATGCTGCTTGTGAAGAGACTATTTATACCTAAGAAGAGAATACAATAATGTTCCTAGATACAAGCTTTATAGTGGTAGAAAATAGGAGGACACATAGCTACCCTGGATGTTTCCTCAGAATATGTCTTTTGAAACGGTTTGATGAAGATATGCCATCAATTTCATTTGCTCTCTGCTGTTGAACACAGTGTACAATATGCAGCATTAAAGAACAACATACAGTAGCGTCACACAAAGTGTGCCTTTATCTTCAAAGTAGCAGATTTATTGACTTTAATAAGCAGAAAATATCTACACGGACATTAGACAAACACAGACTCAACACAGACAACACAGAGAAAAAACTGGTAATTGTATTAAACTGACTTTGTTTTCATTACATGTGTTTGGGAAATATCCAACAACAGAGTGCCAAAAGGCCTGGTTGTGAGTCTGACAAAAATTCCACAGAACTGAAAAAGATAAATATTATATGGGTTTTTTTCAGACACAAATTTTAGTGCTTTGCATAAATATAAGGGTATGTTTCTTTAACCTCGCTTGGGCGCTGCAAGCTTTACCTGTATGGGCAGTTCTGAACTAATGTCAATACAGCCGGCACTCTACCTGAACACTTGAGAACATACCCCATCTACAGAGTTAGGGAAAATACTGTAAGGTTGTTCCATAGGAGCAATGGCCAAGGCTGCAAGGTGTTTCCTTTAGGGTTCTTGCTCTATGTCTAAAAGCAGACTTGGTAGGATTAGCACATTATAAAGATCTATGAGGATAGATAATGAGGATTTCTGCTCACATTTTCAGTAAGTAATAAGAGTATAACAAGGTTTATTGAGTGGAATTTTAGAAGCTTTTGCTTTAGTACATGACCAGATGGTGGTGAGAAGAAGAGTGGTCGGGCTTCTGCAGTGGAAATTGTGACTGACTAGGTGATGAAATAAAAGCATTTGGGAAAGAAGAGTGGGAAGGCACTGGACTGCGATAGCTCGGAGATGGAGGAGTAAGTCTGGGCTAGAGTCTTCACCACTGCAGCGAATTTCAGGAAACTGCTACATGTAGGAGCTCTGTTTCACTGGTGGCACAGCTAGAAAGTATGAACTGCAGAAGGCACAATTCTGAATTGTGGGAAGTGAAGGAGGCATAAGGACACATATACATTAAGGGAAAAACAAAACATCAAGAGATTCATCATTAAATAAGCATCCTTCCTCTGATTTAGTAAGTGAGGTGGAATTCACATAAAAAAAAGTGGCTATGACATTAAGTCAGTTCCATATATATCTGCAAGGGGATTGCATTCAATGTTCATAAGGTGCCTAAATTGTTCCAGTACCTTTTTTGATGATCATTCAATATTTTAAACATTGTGCTTTTTATGACACTTGCATGAATGCGTGTGCATGCATGTGTAATTAAGCGTAAAGTATGATCTCCCACAGGTAGGGAGAGATTTCTGAGTACTGATCCCATGGCTCAGTTAATCTAGTTCAAACCTCAGGGCTGATACTGTTCCTGCAGAAATAAAAGGAAGTGCACACGCATACTGGTAATAGATGCACACACTTACTGGTATACCTGCACTGCCATTGGATTGGATTGGAGTGTCGCAGTCACTGAGAGTGTGGTCTGTACACCAGGCACCCTTTGCTTTTGGGGCAAATCCTGGTATATTTGCCCCAAGATGTTTCAGAGACATGAAGATATGGTAGAAACAGAAGGAAATTTAAAAACTAGACTCTCAAAGTGGAGCATGACTCTAATCCTAACTCCTGGCTTTCATAGATGGAGGAGGCCAGATGGTGATTAAAGGGCAGGTAGTGTCAAGATCATCTATAATTATCATAATTTTGCATTTCTTGAGCTGTTTTAACTTTTGTTAAAATGTTCATGTTATTTAAAGTATATTAAGGTTTTTTTTGTTTGTTTTAGAAAAGAGACAAAATTAAAAATTTGAGAAATATATCTAAATTCTTGCAGCACTGAAGGGACTCAAGATATGCAGCTCTGAGTCAGCCTCTGAGGTGGTAAGGCTATCAAGTCAGGCAGACTTTTACAAAGTCATTGCTTTGACTTTCTATCTCCTCTTTTCTTGTTTCTCTCACATGATTAGTGGATAGGATTTTTTCCTTTATTTTTGAGCCAGCTGAGTGAAAAAGCACAAACATTTAAATGCCAGCTAGTTGTTTTCCAGGGCTTGCTCTTTCTACAGATTCTCTGTTTTGTACTTTAATGCATGCTAAAATGTTCAACAATTCCTGCAAACCTTGACATAAGCACACACATATACAATTTGAGCATCTCACATTGTTTGTTACAGAAAATAGGTTTCCAAGCTCTTGTTTGTTAGGCACTGGTAGCTTTTTCTTTCATTGAGAACTCTGAGCAATGATCAGTGTCCTATGTATATGCGATCATGCCTGATGTGGTGGTCTTGCCTTTTGCAGGTGTTGAGGGTGTGATAAAATAGTGCAGACTGCAATCCACTGGTCCTGCTCAGGCCAGGAAACAGGTCTGTTGGTGGAAAGTGGAAATGATGGTCTTAGCAGTATAAAGGAAGTCTCACCAGAAGACTCTAACTGAAAGGAAGTGCACATGGAAATATGCTATCACCCACACCCAACTTTAACAAAACCTCATGCAGCTGAAGGGGGTTTATGGGATCTCTGAAGCATAGCCACCCACAACGGTCATCAGACCAATATGTGTGGGGTTTTTTTAATAGTGCTTTGGGGTTTTTTCCTCTTTTTTTTTGCTTTTTTGACTGGTAGTCATAAGCTCTAACCATCATGTATATGTGTATATAAATGGACAAAGAGAGAGAGAAGATATGTACTTTTTGTCCTTTATCCAGTCCATGTTCTAAAATAAGATGTCCCACAAAACAATTTCATCCACACAAGAACTGAATGAAAAGTCCCTAAAGATATCCCACAAGTGGGACTCCTCTTAGCGTCAAACATCTAGGAGGAGTTGAGTCACAGTCATGGCTTAGCTAATACAGAAATCATGATCTTGGTCCCTTGATCACCTCACTGATCACCTAACCACGGCTAGGATCAGCAGAAATATAATCAAGATTACATTTCACTTTTACAGTCTGGGGCCAAGTCCTCCTTTGTTCTTGCTCTCTTTTTTGTAGTTTTCATTTAAAAGCTTATCCTTGGATATCTGGATATGAGACTCAGAGGCTTAACTGCTCTAGCCAGATAATATATTTTCAGCTAAGTGTGTAGCTAGCCTGCTTTAAGTTTCATTAGAAGAACACTGCTCAGGTGCTGTTTTCAGATAACTGTAATAACCTTTGATGAATTTCAATGCAGTAAGCCAAAAGCATGAGTTGCTGACATTTCTTTGAAAAAATCCATTTCACTTGATGTGTTTTGCCCCCTTCCTGTATGATTTTTTCTGTGTATTTGCATTCAGTGCAGCTTTACTTACACAAGATCCAGCTAAAAATGGATTTTTAAGTCATTTATGAAAAAACAGTTCAGTTTGAATGAGCAAGTAAGTGAATGAATGAAGTTCTTAATTCCAACAGATTGTTACCTTCAATGGCTTGTTAAAAGAACCATGGACTCAAAAGCTCAGTTGCAGAGAAGATACATAGCATGTTTCCATCCACCCAGAGACCGGGAAAGCTGCCATCTGACAGCAATGCTTACCATATGACAGCAACAGCTAACACTAACGCAAGCCATCCTCTTCATCCTATCCTTTCCAAGCCCCTCTGTCTGCCACTGCACATGACCAGACATAACCCAGCCTTTCAGTGCTGGGTGTGCTGGTTCCAAAATCTTGCTCTGCTTGACATGTTATGCTATGCTACATGGTTTACATAATGAGGGAAGGCCAATACAGTTATCTATTAAGAAATGGAAATGCATAATGTGCATGATGCAAATAGAAACCAAGATTGTGCCTTAAGAGTTGAATGCAGAGATGTGTAGTCACCTCAGACTTCACAAATTTTATCTGAAATCCTTATGATAGGATGCAGTCCAATTCACTCATTGGAGTGCAAGGGCCAAAAGACACCACCAAAGAATGTTCCTCTTAATTTATTTAAGGTAAAAACTGTCCAAACTTCCCAACACGTCACATCACTAAAGTTACCTTAAGACAGAACACAAGCAAAGCAAGAGAATGTAGCGTTCATGCTGAGTCCCCATTCTCCAACACAGCAGTCCCTTTGCACCAGAGAATCAAGCCCTGTTCACAGGAATGCATGTGAGCCTGGCCCTCTCCCTTGCTGCTTGCTTTTCCTCCCACAACCCACATGCATCCATGCCAGGCACAACACCTACAATGGATCTGATGATGCAAACAGAATAGGCAGGTTGATAGTTTGCAGCTGGAGGGGGTGGGGAAAAAATAAGAAGCGGAGAGAGAAAGATCTTCCAATTGCTTACGATTTTCAGTTTGCCAAGAGGTAAACAAAATCCCGAGAGGCACCATAGCCTTTAAAATTGCCATTTTTATCTGTGCTGCTCCACCAAGCAGCTTGGAGTGGTACCCACAGTACCCTGACACAAAACCACAGGAGGGTAAGGTTCCTGCTTCTGCTGGGAGCAGAACAAGGAAGCTACTTATTTTGGGTGCATCTCTGTGCAGTGAGTCATGTTTTGACTGGAAAGTTGGCCACAGTTTTCTTGCAGATCTTTGTTGCCAGCAAAGCTGGCATGCTACCCAATTCCTCCCAGCTCCCTTTCTTCACCCCCACCCCCTTCTTTAGTTTGGGCTGCCTTTATATTGTTAAAGCCCGCATTTATTAATAGTCATTGTGCCATATTAACCTTGAGAGTAAGGGAGAAAGGACAGTGAAGGGCGTAGCTCTGTGCTATAATGAGCATTTGGTGCTATAGCAGGTGGGAAAGGCTTTGGGGATCTGGGCAGATTAGAAAGAGAGGGGGCTCTAGCAGATGTTGAAGCAGGATGATGTATTGCTGTTCACTCTGAGATTCAGACAATACCAGCACAAAAGTAGAACAGGGAAATGGGGAAAAAAAGTTGATCCCTTCTGATGCAAACTGGGCTGGAAACCAGACATACTTGAAAGTGAGCATTTAAAAAAGACAAATATGTTTCCAAGCCCAACACCTTCTTCTCTCTATTACTACCAGATTTCTTTCAAAACACTATCTCAGGTTTGATTTATTTTACATTAACTTAAGCCTTGAAGCCTTACATACAACTTCTCCTTCCTTCTCCCGCCTCTCAGGCAGTAACTGAAAATATATGCATCTAAACTTCCTCCTCTCCAGCACACCTCACAGACAGCCTAGGAAGAACAGCAGCAGTAAATAAGGTCTCACCTACACACCAAAGGTCAGCAGTACTTGGAAATTCAAATCACTTTTTCTTCAGCTTTTATTGCAACACTTTCAAAATATTTTAATGGGTGGATTCCCAGTCTTTTTATCCCATCTAGCTGTACATATGTCTGTGTGTGTATATATATCAAAAATAATGTCAGGAGGACAAAAAAGCAGATTTAAATGATGAAAATTTGTCCTACAGAGGGCTAACATCTCAAGAGGCAATGGTGCATCTGTTGTAATAAATAGTCCATAAAAGATGAAAGAAAGTCAGGCTTGGTTTTCACCTTGATTTTCTGGAATGCAAATCAAAGTGAAATACCGGGTGCATAGTAAATTGAAAAGCAAATCTTTTAAAAACAGGATACCTGCATACGAATATAAGACCTTAGTTTTGGAGTCCCACTAGAGTTGAAAACCTAGGCCTTATTTCTGTTTCTTTTGCAAAAATGTTGCCAAGGAACTCAAACCTTTCTGAAGTTTATTAGATAATTAAAATTCTGCTCTGTAAAATAATTTCAGACCAGCAGGTCATCCACTTTTGCATTTTGATATGTGAGTAATACACATATGTGGGTTACTTGTTCTTGAACGGCACATAGCCATACACTAACTGATGAATGCATCTGAAATTGCTGTTGTAAAGGAGTTTATCTTCAGATTGTCCCACAGAGAGATGTGGGTTGCTACAGCAATTTCTGAGAAGCACCAAAGCTTTCTAGCATGCTGGAAATTCTTAAACAAACCCAGATTTCTGATTTCAGAAGGCTGCCAAAAACCCTAGCAACAAACACCTTCCCTATCAGAAAAACAAAATTGAATAGCACAGCATATGTCTATATCTATTCTCTATTATTATATGTATGTATTATTGCACTGGAGCCAGTTGCCCAGAGAAGCTATGGCTGCCACATCCCTGGAAGTGTTGAAAAGCAGTCTAGATGGAGCTCTGAGCAAGCTGGTCTAGTGAAAGGTGTCCCTATGCATGGCACAGGGTTGGAACAAAATGATCTTTAAGGTCCCTTCCAACCAATCCATTCTATGATCCTATGATTTTTTGACCTAGGGATTGTCTGTAAAGATAAGGAAATATTCTAATTCCTAGAAGTACCACTTCAAAATTTAGACGGCCAAAAAATGGCATATAACAGGAATACATAGAAATGAAAGTGGAACAGTTGGTGATAGTTCATAGCAGTCTCAAGCATCTGTGAATCAAAAATTGAGCATGAGTTAGCAATGACTTTTCTGATAGCCATCAGCCAAAGTCTTCCACCTCCTGCAGAAGCTGTTTGCTGTTGTCCTTCTCTGTATGTGCTGACTGTCAGAAGTTGTGTTGATGGTCTGCTTACAGTTTCTGCCCCTGAGACCTCGCAGGTAATAGTTTCTGCTCCCATATTCTTCTTGCTTGGGGAAAAAGGGATGTGATGTCACTCTTCAGTGGGAGCAGGGGGTCAATACATGAGTGAGGCTTTCTTCCTTGTTTTATATATATATAAGTTTAAAAAATATATATTTTGTGAGTTTACTCAGCAATGGTATTCTCTTGCCTGAATTAGTGGATTCCAATTAATTAAAAAAAAAACAGTTCAGAGAACCTCAGCACCATGTTCACTTTGAGTGTCCTCTTCACCCTCCCTACACTCTGGCAAGTGCTAATGCAGGGAAAAATCAAATCATTTTCTGCCACTCATCATCTCCTTTTTCGTACAAACCCCCTTCAGATCCACTTGTATACTCTGATTTTATATGTGGTGTTTTTTTGTTCATGTCTGGGAAAAATAACCAAGCACGGAAGTAATTTAATAATGCTTAATAATGTTTTATGTATAATCATGCTTTTTATGAGCAATGAGCACACACAAAGGCACAGTCTCCATAAAATTCTGGTTTTTCCCTGCATCCCTGGCTTAAACACACAAGCCCCAAAACACCATATGGAATACACATGGGGTACTTTGAAATACCTGAGTATTTATGACAAATTTTAATTTGTGTTTTCTTTTAGCATCTAGAGGCCTCAAGTTTGGGCTGTGGGTTTTGCTAGTATACACCAAAATGATAAAAATCAGAGTAAAATGGAAATTATGTGGCTTCAGGAACATCACTGCATTTTGGTTTAGGCACCAAAATAGAATCTACAGTTTTGTGTTATCCTATATCCACTGACCATCAGCCACAGGAGAGGTGCCTGAAGCCAAATGCCTCCTTCCTTCTGGACCAGATCACCATCATTTCTGGGCTCCAGCAGATAGCGCACATCACACACAGGCACTCATGGATGTGGGTGGACAAACAAAACTAGGAATTCTGAAAAAGTAAGTAACAAGAGGAGAATGATGGACTCCATTGCCATGGCAGATATATGTTACGTGTACAGCTTCCTCTGGAGTCAGTGATCCTTGGACATCAGTAGAAGTTATGATTTAAGAAAGTGAAAGGAAAAAGGGAAAAGGTGGCAAGTAACTAGATCTATGGACACAGTTAAAATGCAAGAAAGAAATATTTGAAATATGGTTTGATTTATTAGTATACAGGATAAGCTTTGAGAAAAAAAATATCTGAAATGAAAGGGAAATATGTTTCACAGTGGAAAAAACCCATAAAACAATCTAGAAGTGCTGACTGGGAATAATAACAAAAGCCAGATGGGATAAAATGGCATCTTTAGGGATTATGTGGCATAAGGAGCTGCGAAGAAAAGCATGCTCTGAGTCCTTAAAAATCTAACACCACTTACTGCACATGGTCAGTGTCCTTAGATAGCACATTGACTTACTTAATGTGCTCTGGCCTTAAAAGCTGGACAATTATCTCTACCATTTAAGCTCTCTGCCCTTAGTTATCCCCAGCCATTCATCAAGCTTTGTCTGCTGTGCTGTTATGTATTCTCAGCAATCCAGGATATTCTGCATTATCAGAAACTTGAAAGAGGATCCTTTATCACAGTTAACAACACAAGTCACCCCACACACACACACCCTGCAATAGGCATAAGACTCCTCCCCCTCTTGTTAATTTGTTTGGAATGGTAATGAAGCTTTAAGGAGCTCACTTAAGTTTCTTCTAGACAGATCTGCAATATCACTGAAATGTTTTCCCATCATATGAGGGACAAGAAAACTATTTTCATCTACCCACCCAAAATTATGCTTTACTGGTTATGAGTGTAAGACTGACTTACTAGAGCAATGTCAACTTAAATAATTCATTAACTTAATACCGTAACCAGTATTGAACTTCATATTTGTCAAAACTTAAGTTCTCTGTGCATTTAATTCCAAGAAGGCCCTGCCTACTCCTTTTCATCTTTCCATCAACCAAGGCAATACTCTAACTGCAATCAAAACTGAGTCCAGTATAATTTACATTACAATTGTTAAAACTGCCATCAGTAGTTCAGGCATCTAGACATCATATTCCATGTCTTTATGGAGATTTACAGAAATCTTCTTAACAGCAAAGAAGATTTTTCTCCATAGTCTATCAGCTTCTAAACTCAGCCTTTCCTCCTTTCTTTAGTGATGTATTTATGCATATAAAAAGAAATTAATGAATCAGCTTTTTCTAGTTACACAGTAACCTGATGCTTATTTGGATGAAATCTGTAATAGAAATACTGTCCTGTGGAAGACCTCTGCAATAAGCCTGTTGTATTTGCAGATATTTTCTTTAAACATGAGACAATATCTTACTTGTAACACTGAGTTTGTAACACTAATTTCAGGACTCAGACTTTTATTTCTCACTCATGAATAAAAGACATGTAAATATATGATCTGGGTCAATATACAACTTTCTTCCAGATGGTTTGGATCCTATTGGACTGCAAACCACAATATTCAGGGATGGATAAGAAGTTCCCAGTATCACTGGAATTCTAGACATCCTGCTGAACCCACTTTTAATTAAAAGTTAAACTGTGCTGGCCTTATTTTGAAAAGCTTAGTTCACTGTGAAACATTACACTACTTTTTATTTTTAAATGGTGTGTGAATTTTGTTACTCATTAAATGTGCCAGATTGACAGTCCTCAACCCTCCTGTACCCACAGAATGGGTGGAACAGTAACATAATCTCCCAAATGTTGTCTGGCATTGATGGGAATAATTTCACTTGGCTTCTAATTTTGGTAGAAATAGAGTCACTCCACAGAGCAGAAAACGAACTTTCACAAGATAAAGCCTCCCAAAATACTATTGTTTAGTATTAATTTAATATTGAAAGGTATTTATTTTATCAGTCAGTCCTACCTGACTGTGAGACAGGTAGGAAAAGTATCTGGGAGTGAGGGAAGGGGAAAATAAGCACTCATATTCTCTGTACAAATCTGAAATGTGTAAAATCATTGCATCTGAGATTTCCAGTGTGAATTTTCCCAGTGTGAGAAAACACCTAATACAACAGTATATTCCATTTCTACTGATCTTCTATGGGTTTTGGAACACATGGTACATTATTAATAAAAAAGAACATAGCTGTGCTCTGCTGTTACCTGTGAGTGGAAGATGAACCTGTAGAGCAACAGTAATTTTGTTCCATTTGCAAACAATACAGAATTCCCCTGTATTGCCTTAGAGTGTCAAACAATTGACCTGGAAATTACCTCTGCTGGAAAATTAGCTATGACTAGGTCTCTTGCACCTTTTTCTTGAGAATCAGGAGCAACTGAAATATGAAAAATATTTAGATGGGGATTTATGGATTCAGAGATGTCCTGATTAAGTTGAATGGAAAAAGACCAGGGAAAATGTGAGGCAGTAAATAAAAATATCAGTTAAGAAAAATCTGGTTGAACCTAGGCAAAATGTGGTGCTATGTATTGTAAAAGTATTTGCTTCAGACAACCTGTCTGACACAGAAGATTTAGCAATAGCCACATATGCCTCTATACACTGAGTCCTTTACCACAAGGATGCCCATTTTAACTTTTTGAAGACAAAATAGTTTAAGTGAATATCCACGAGAACACAGTTACCAGAGGGAAATTATTTTAGTACAAGTTAATGGAAACCACATTACATGAGTAAATTATTTTACTGCAAGCCTCTGAAAACCACATTACAAGAGTCAAATAATCTCATTTCAAGTCCACTGAGACCACATTAATAAAGCCATTATCAAAGTAAACCAATTTCAAATGAACTCTGTGGGGATTTAGTTTTAAATGGCAACAAGATTTCAATGCATGTTGAGAAAGGCCCCTTGAAATGCTATTATGGTGTAATGTCAAACATGCAATCAAAGTTACAGGGGCCAGCTACAGGATTATTACAAAAATGGTCACAGTTTTTTCCAAATTCTACTAATTTGACTAACAATTTGCTATTAATTACCATTGGTGTTCTATTTATTTCTTCCTTTCCAATGCGTGACATGAGTTTGTTAGACATACATGCAAAATGAATTTTAAAATATTTCAAGAAGTCATTATGAAAACCGAAAATGAGTAACCTCATTCAGCCACTTGTAACAAGCACGCATACAATATTTTGGGATAGAAAAGCTGCAGTAAGTCCTTATCCCATATGTCAGGAGTAATAATCATCACACACTGAGAAGAGCACAGAGTTTGTGACTGAATTAATCTGCAAAGTAGACTATGTACAGAAGAAGGAGGAATATGGAGAGCCTGAATCCTCCCTGTTGAAACTGGGAAAGCTGCACTCATATCAGATGAGATTATATTAATCAGTTGTACATACATCTAGAGACAAAACCTTTCCCACATAGAAATTACCTCAGGTGATCCTTTCACTTTTCTCCTTTGATTTTTTTCCTCCAATACCCTTTGTTATAACTACTTCCATAGAAAAAAATAATCTTTAGCCATCAAAAGCTAAAGTAAACATTTCTTTGTGTGTTTTAGAGATGGTTCCAGACACTCATATTTGATGGATCAGTTGAAATATTTGTGGGTCCTTTTCACTTTATAGATTGACTAGCCATGAAGCTTAAACTGCAATATGTGTTTCTGTGAGTCTACAGTCAACAGATATCAGCTTAGCACCTCAGCTCTGCCTAACTAAATTCAAATTTTCCTGATGCAGAAGTCAATATATTTAGGAACGAGAAGAATTTTGGCATAAATCATAGATACCTGTGGATTTAAAACATCTATAGTTTTTAGTAGTGGGGTGAAATATTTTCTCTGCAACTTTAGAAATACATTCTAATTTAACCTCACCAGCCAAAATCCTTTTTGTGCCTGCTATATATAGAAATGCTTTATAAATTGTAAATAATTTCAATGTGTACCTTTAGATATCCTTCTTGAGTATTAAAACTTTTTAAGCATACAATAATAATAAAAATAGTGTTATCTCTGCTGGCATAGAAAACCAAGATTTCAGGTACTGTGTTGATACTGATGAATTAGGAAAAGTGCTAACTATCGAAAAACATTTTCTATTCAAATGAGAAAAAAAATCATGATTCCTAACATATCTTTGATTGACAAGATGTAGATAAATATATTGAAAAAAATTACAATAGACAGTATTTTAATAGAACAATCAGTTCAAAACCACTGCGTCCATAGATTGTAGCTGTGAGTCTTTGAACTGTTCACTAAATTTGATTAGGAAGAAGAAGAAAAAGAAGGATCCCTTGGATGCTCCTGAGTGGCATATTACTGATAGCCAGCACAATAATTAACCAATCAAATTAACTAATAATTTATATCATGAAAACAACCCATTCTGACAATCCTACCTCAAAGTGCCATAGAATTTTAAAATTGTAAGATTTGTTGAAGCAAATATAAATTGTGTACCTCCTTAGAAATATACAAATACTTAAGTTATTCCTAAAGTTTTCCTGCTCTGCATTATGAACTGGGTATATTTGAAAGGTGAAAAAACAATAGTTTTTCAAAATCATAATTTTCCTGCTGATTTGCCAGCTATTTCTATAACCACCCAAACATACTAACTGGTAAGTCTGAGTGCAATCCACATCAGTGAAGTTCTAGATTCTGCTGATCTCAAATACAAAAGTCTCTTTAATAAATACATAATTTTCTATCAAGTATAGGCTAGTTTTGGGGTGGGTTTGTTTGTTTTTTGGGTTTTTTTAAGTATTTCATAAGTAATCTCAAAGCAAGTACACACTGTACATTTACTTATGAAAATCCAAATAGCTATGACAAAGAATTGACACCTCTGCTTTCATTTCTCGTTTTTATGTTACTGTGACTATTGCTGATGAACCAAAAATTAATTATTTGATGTTATTTTATTTAAAAGTGATATTAAGGTCTTAATTTTGAACATGTATTTTCATAGCTTCTTTACTGCAGTAGATCAAGCTGAGAAGAGGATTTCAAATGCAAATACAAAATAATAACCACAGCAGAAGGAAAATTACCAAAAGAAAGCTGATTTCTCAAAATTCTTTTGTGACAAAGAAAAAATTAAATAAATACAGCCCAGTCTTGCCCAAAATGCAAATGTATCACAGGACAGGGTTCTAATCCTTTTGTCACTGCCATGAAAGTCTTAATCTAGAGTGTGCATATTTTCATTACTTCTAAAAGTTGAAAGAAACAAGAAATCAAGTCCAGTGACAACAGCTATATTAAGTTCAGTGAGACACGAATACTTACGAATTTATATTTAGAACTAGTTACTTCTGCCCACAGAAAATTCATCACTATTGATTTGCTGCCGGAAGAAATTTCTCCATTACAAAGTTGACTCACCATGTTTCTACAAACAAAAAAAAAATCTCCTTATTAATACAAATGAAAGAGTGAGAATTTGCTTTTCAGAAACTTCTTCTCTTGTAGTCTGTAATACACGTATTTCAGTGTACTGGATAAAGCAATCACATTGATGGGTGTCACTGTTGAAAACTTCTGGTATGCATTCTGTCTTTTTTTGTTTCCCATTGATGCGCAAAAACTGACTCAACAGCTTTGTGGCAGTATGCAAAAGTTGCAAGGGATGCTGCAACCTAAAAAAAAAAATATCAAAATGGTAGAACTTCAGCAGTGAAAACCCTTCTGTCTGAACAGGAGGAGAGAACTTTGAATTCAAAGCATTAGGTGTTGGATTGCCTTACTAGAAGATGAAATACTCACACTAAGCCAGTAGTGCAGAAGAATCAGTCTTGAAACAGTCATCTGTGTAAAACAGTTTGCTAAAGTACTAAGATGATCCAGAAGCATTTATAGGTCACTGTTGGTAGCTGAGCTCTATATTGGAAGGGAATATATACAAGCAACTTTGGTGGAATTTAGTATTTCCGAGCTGTCATTGAACAGAATAGACACATAGATTAATTTGTGTTAAAAGCAGTCCTTAGGCCACTTTGAAGAAATAGTTAGCCTTGAAGATTACAAGATTGCAAAGACTGCTTTAAGCATGGCTGGGGAAGCTCTGAAGCACTTAGGACCCTGCATGCCCAGTCATACCGTCTGAGTTAGTACACTAGGTTAATAGACTCCGCAATCTGTGAGGTGGACAGAAGGTAGGTGGAAATTATACCAGTTGCATTTAAGGTCAATCTTAATGCTATTTCTGAGAGTGTCTCTGATGCATTCAAAGAAGGGGAAAAAAGGGACAATTTGATAATATTGGGAAGATGGAGGAAAAGCATGGATTCAATGCTAATGTAGACACAAATCTTAATCCGAATGTCACCAAGTGCTTTATTATCATCAGTTGTAATTAGAAATTGGGATATATTTACTTCTCTTGATTTCAGTATCTGTACAGATACCCCATTCTTAGAATTGACTTTGAAAGTCAAAAATTCTCTATTCAAGGCAAGGAAATACTTTTAGCAGCTTTGATATATTTGCACATTTGCAGGTGCTGTGGTCACTGTATGTGCCACGTAATGTAGCTGAGTCATGAACTGTGGCTGTGACAGTTGTCATGAGCTAAACAAACACGAATCAAAGTGTGCAGTGGCATAAGTGAATGGAGGTTTGTCAGGGTAGGAGCAACAAATTCCATCCTACCCAGGAACCAGGGTTGAATCATTTACTTGGGCCTCATTTGAAGTGGTTGAATAAAAAAGAAAGATAAATGAGGCAGAAACAATAAGAATTTGAGAAAACTCAAGCACAACTGTAACATTTCATGGTAGTCTAAATCAGCAGTGGTATCACTGGAAATAGTCTTTGCTCAGGATGTAGGCAAAGAATCCAGACACAGTTGTTCTTGCATGCAAAGTTCCAATAACAGCTCCTGCAGCCCAGTGTACTTGATATATACAAGTACATATAAAAAAGTATAAAAAAGTGTCATATGAGCCATAAAAGAAATCTGAGAATCAATATTAATTCTAAAATATAGGAATAATTCAGTGTTCATGGTCTTGCCAAGCTCTTGTCTGCATTGACAGATGAAACACATCTCACCTGTTAGAGTTATACAGGTAAATATCAGTATGGTTGAGGCTTTAGAAGCTCACTGTAGGGCTATTGGTTGCAAAATTTTCAGGAAAGATGAATGGAAATTTAGAAGAACATGTTCACCAGCTTCTCACTTTTTCATGTGGATTAAATATATAAAACAGGTTTGACAATGTCAAATTGTTTTGCAATATACCATATCTGGATCAGTTTGCTTACAAAGAGAGATAAAAATCAAGAATAAGTATAGCAGAGAAGCGGTACTAATCTGGTTCTGCTGATGGGTTCATATCCACTCTTCATTTATTTGCTGCTCTCTAAACATTTCATATGATACTTTGAAGTTTCTGTTCTATGAATAAGATTAATGCAGTGTGCCCATATTTTCAGTGATAGATGAAAATATTTAATTTCTCAATTAACAAATTTTTGTTACAACAAAGTCTTATTGTTTGGGGGTTTTTGTCTAATTTTTCATTTTCCTTTATTTTCTGGTGAGTAACATATTCATAAAAGCTACCAAATCTGAAACATTTGGTGAGATTTACAGATTTACTTTTAAGCTCTATACTTACAATAAATTGCTGTCTGAACCCTTGTTTTCACCAATATTTCTTCTGATGTATTTTTTCTTCCTATGAATTAAAAAGATCTGCAAGAGAGTGCTCCCTTGAAAAAGTTTCCTCTCCTTTCAGAGACCTGCTTTCTTCTGAATGCCTCTTGTTCTGCCCTAGCCAGTTGTTCCATGGGCTGGTGTTTGAAATTAAACCCCTTGTCTTCTTCCACTCATCTTATGAACTACAGCATATGATGAACTTTGAACTTGAAAGATTTACCCAAGCAAAGTGGAGAGGTCCAACTAACAAAACAAAAAAGAGTAACAGAGAGAAAAAAAAAAAACAGGGAAAAAACCAACTTTGTTTTAAAATGGAGATCTTGCTGAAACACTTAAAAATCAGGTATTCTGGTTCACTACATCACTTATGCCATTGGTGATAGTCCATTGTAAAAGAGCATATATGAAGCTAATTTAATGTTTTAAGTGGAGTGTATTGTAGAATGATGTGTTTAACGATAGTGAGTAAAACTGACATCAAGTACATTAGATAATTCCTCAAACTACATGGAAATTAAACATTTTTATACTCTTCAATTGTGAGGATAAAAATTATTAGTTTCCTTAGCAGGGAAAAATATAGTTTTTTGAGAAACATCAGTTATTTATTTTGAAATAAAACAAAGCAATATATTTTCAGTAAATGGAAGGTATCAAATACCTTCATATTATACAGGTGTACACGTCAGCTGCAGCACCTTCTGTCCAAGTGTGGACATATTCAGGCAGAGTTGTGATGTAATCTAAAACAGTTTTGAAAATCACTCAAACATTCAAACCAGAGCATGCAAGTCAGGCAACAATAGAATCATCAAGATTAGAAAAGCTCTATAAGATCATCGAGTCCAACCATTAATGCAGCACTCCCACCATGTCCACTGCTAAATCATGCCTCAAGTGTATCCACATTTTTTGAACATTTACAGGGATGGTGACTCCACCCTTCCCCCATTTCTTCTCTTTCGAGGGACTGTAATTTACTTCAGTACTTCATGCACCAAAATGGTATGAAAAGACAATGTTCAGGTCTGTAAAAAAAAAGTACCTCTTTTCTGATTTAGGGCCCTTATCTCAGCCTGACACCTTTAAGAGCAGTACAATCACGAGCTTCATTTGCCAAAGCAGATTCCCCATCAGTCACGTGTCTATTTTTTTGGTGCAGATGTTCAGACAACAGTACATAGATGCAATAATTCTTCTCAAGCTTTGTTTCAACCCTAAATGCACCCCACTAGGATTTGCAATGACTTTGTCCTCCTGCCCTGGGATAAAGACAGGCAAAACACACATCTAGGGTTTCCCCAAATGTGGTTCTTTATTGCATTAAATGGATAGAAAAAAAAATTGAAGTTGAACCCTTCAACAGATAAATTTTAGACATCAATTTCAATTTCAGATGAATGAACCTGCAGAGTATATCTAAACCATGATAACACCTATGATGTAGCAAAAAATAAAAAGTGAAGAGGAAAAATGTGTTTAATACTACTGATGTAAAAAAGCATATTCCATATTTATAAATGGTACCCAAGGTCAGATTTAACTGAGAGCAAAATCTGATCTGCACTTGACTTCAAGGCCCAAGGACTACATGTTACTGTGTTCAGGTTATTTTAACTCCTTGCTTACTATGAATTTTATAAAACCCCATATGCTACCAAGCTGCCTCTACGCTGAATACAGCAGTAAAAGAAATATGATAAAACCCCTATATATAATTACCTACCTAGTAAAATTTTTAAAAGTAATTAATTCATTGTCAGAAACAGGTAGAAACATTTGTAATCCAAAGCATGCATTGTCAGTATTCTGCATATTTAAATAAGGAACTTTACAGCTTTTTAACAATATGATGCATAGATTCAGGTTAATTGCAAATGGGTCAAATACTGCAACAAAATGCACAAAGTCCACCACTGAAGTCTCTTCCCAGTTTGAACTTGTCAGCAATTCATAGTCCCTGTTTTTTTCCCAGATGTGCTTATCTGTTCATCTTAACCTCCACTTTTTTTTTTTCATTAAAAAAAAAAATCCTAGTGAAACCTCTTATTTTCCTTTAGTGACCACTCCAGCACTCCCACTTCTCAGACACAAAATTCTTGTTTCCTTTGTCTTCAATATTTTAGAAATCACAATCTATTTAAATCTATGATGCCTGCACATTTTGCCAAGATATTTGTCCCTTCAAAAGGTTTAGTTAGCCTCTTTGGAAATAGATTACTGATGCTTCTTTTTGTAGACTACAAATCTAAGCTTCTCTAAACAAAGACTAGATCTTTGTCTGGATGTTCATAAGAAATGACATGGTTGTTGCCATTTCTCCTTCACTAGCTATTTACTAGCATAAAAACCATAAAAACCCCCTATGCTTCTACTGAGCCCGTTCCTTTTGCTCCCTGATCAAGTGAGTGCCTAAGAAATGCACCCTGTTTTTAAAAATGCACACACAATAATTCTTATCTGAACAAAACACACCTTTTTTTGATTTTTTTTTCTTAAAGTGTGTTTACATTTGTGCCTGGAAAGATAGGTTCTTCTTAAGTAAGAGTCATGAATCATACCTACTTAGAGGTTAGTTATCTGTTCACTGAACTTTTTCATTATGAAAGAATATATATGTTCTGACCTAAATATACAAGAGGAAATAATGTTATTTTATATATGCTAAAATTTAACATGAGAAGACATTGCAATAAGTGTCCTCACCACTGAGTCATTTGATAAAGTATAAGCACTTCTTGTTCAACATTTGGTTGAATTTTTTTGTTTAGTTGTACATGTATCAGGTAGCTGATCTGTAACTGTTAGTAATGTGATATTTATTATTAACATGACTGCCTGTGATTTGTGCATTAGAGATTACCTGGAATTTTGGCAGGATTCTTAGTTTATTCTTGAAAATCAAATGGCATTCATAATATGTAAAAAAAGGAAGAAAAAAATAAAAATACAAATATATCTGATCACATCTATACAGAAATTTGTACTCATGCTTAAGCATATACTTAATTATAAATTACAAATTTCTTGTAGATAAGGACAAAAAAAAAATGAACTATCACTCATGTATAGCCTTAGAGAAAAAGATTGGTGCCAACTGCTTTTGTTTCCACTCTCAGATGTAGAATCAGAAACCTGCTTATACACACAGAATGTCTCATGCTGGAGCTCAGAATCCTGCTTTTAGCCACAGACAGAATTGCTGAATCAGATGAAAAAAAAAAAAAGAAGCATGTTTTTCCAATAGTTCATAATCTCCAAAAATGCTGGTTCCAGAGAAGATCTGCAAATGAGCACAGGATGAGGTTTGTGAGTTACACCCCAATAAAAATCTTACAAAGTGAGAATTCATTAGTACAGTTATAGATTGCTGCCCCTTCACCTCACACAAGCTATGTGCTTATGGAGAACTGATCCTTCAGAAAATGTTTCCTACCTTGCCTCCTCCAGTGGGGATAAACAGCTCATTAAGAGACCAAGGCTCCTCCCTACAAGCCAATATTTTCAGAAATGGAACCCGTGTAGAGACAGCTTGACAAGCATTGGAAGTTTTTTCCTCTTTTGATTGAGTACATTTTCTTCATTATATGAAGAAGGAATTTGTTCTCAAGCATTTTTATGTGGTACAGATATTGAGATACTCTGCCACAGATTTCAAGGTTTGGACAGAATGAAACCTTGTTTGAATTCGCTGGTAGAAAAAAGGCATTTACAAGCACCCAGCTATGGAAATGTATAGCCCAGCGGAAGAGCAAGAATTAAAAGCCTAATTACTTTTAAAAAGATATAACGTTGTTTCTCTGCCCAAGGAAACAATTCAGGAAGTACATTGGGACCATGACTCTAGTTTTTACTTCATCCCAGGAGCATTTTGGTGGGGGCATTGATCAGAGCAGATTCTGGGCAAGTGCATCTACATTCATGGTGGGCATCAGTAATCAGGTGGACCTGAAGGTAGGCAAGGAAAGGTTTTCAGTTAAGACTTCCGTGACTTCAGAAAGGATGTGTCTTGGAAAAGATGATGCATAAAAATGCCAAGCTCTTCAGGGAGGAAACTGGTGTACTGCTTAGCAAGAGGTAGATGACTTTATCCTGGTACTAGCATGAGAACCTGTAAATACTACATTTCTCTTTTTGACAATGTCTTCAAATCTGCATGTCAAGTCACTGGCTAACAAAACATACTTCCCAGCCTTATTTCAGATTGTCTTATCTCCAATCCCTTAGGATTAAGTGCACAGATTTGTGGAGTCTGCAATTTTAAATTCTTTCATTTCTACTTGTAAGTGTTAAGTGTAAGCTATTAATGCAGGGAGTGTATGGAGTTAAATTGATACTGCAACAAGCATGAATTTTGATGTATTTTAAACTTCATGTTTGTGAATTGTTCTCTTCTGAGTCGGTGAATAGTACTATAAAAAGAAACATTATGTTTCAAGGTCTGTCTCAGCTTGGCAAAATATATATTTATTTACTGTATATAAACATTAAAAAATGTCTTGAAAAGATGGAAAGGGATAATATTACCGCAAGTGGTATTTCTCTAGAGGACAATATTGAACATTATTGAAATAAATTGTTCATGGCCAACAAAAATGTGAAGCTTTGTTTCATATAAAACTATTTTTTCTGTTACGACACGTTAATATCAGTCCCATTGTTTTCCTTATGATATCTATATTGTGCACAAGCTACCCTGTCTGAACTGAAGTGGCTGCTAACCAGGCCACTTGCACTCATGCTGAATTTAGATTGGCAAAGTCATGTAAAAACAGTTTTTAGTTTTGTGGAGTTACAGAAAAAGATTTTCTGTTCTGGGCTATGTATGAAACAAAAGTTGTTTCTTCAGTCCAGCAGAAGAAGCCTGGATCTTTTTGACCACTACAATACACCTGCTGTCATAGTTTCCATCTAATGGCTTTTATTTTTGTTTTACTTTATTTAGAGTAGTTTTCAAGATATGTTGAGTGTATGTTTTCGTCCCAATTTAAATGAATGTATACCATAAAAAAATACACTGTGGTGTATAAGTACTGTTCTGTTACATGATACAACAATTTGGTTGAGTTTTTTCTAACATCAAAAAATCCTTGAAAAATTTTAAACCTCAAATACAATACTTTCACTTTGCAAAGGTACAAATCTCAAAATTAAAAAGGAAAACCAGAATGAAACATGCTTTACTAGCTTTACTAAACAAACTAGCTTTACTAAACAAACTAGATTTTAAATTGTGAAATGTTAAATGTTTCATCATCAGAGTTCATTGAAATTTATTTTTGCATTTTTTATGGGCAGGCTTGAAACTTTAGCTGCACTGGGAAGAGACAATATCAATTACAAAAGTCTTAACCCCCAAAACAAGCCAGTTCTATCCCAGTTCCAGTTCTTACTGCTGCTGTAAGATTTGGCTTCTACTCACAAGTCTTGCCAAGAATCCTCACCTCTGTAAACCAGACACCCCGAGGAAATGTTCCTGGGCAGAATCTCAAATATCTATGCTTCAAAAGCAGTGGGTTTGATTTCCCAGACAATAGCTAGGTATTGTTGCTGAGTTAGAAGGGAAAGGAAAAATTTTAGGAAGCAATTTTTACAATTTGCCTGTTTTGAAGGCTTGGAGGATTTAAGAACAAGGATAAAGATTTTTTCTTCTTCCTGGCTTCAGTGGTAGACGCTGGTCCTAACCATCTTAAACCTTCAAGTGTAAATAAATCTACACTATTCATCTGACCCCACAGCATGGCCCTTCACTAACCCAATAATTTGACAGAGTAGTTCAAAGAGACTTATCTGGCTCCTGATGGTGTCACAAAGGGTTTGTATGGATGGGAATCCAGTTTTTTCCACTTCCAGTCTGGAGCTTTTACCTCCTGAACTATCAGCCTCAGTTAAAAAAACCAAAACAAAAACAAGAAACCAAACCAAGCAAATATCTAAAAATATTATTTCAGTAAATATTTTTTTTACATTGATAAATTTACAGTCCCTGAGGCATGAATAATATTTTTCTATGTAGGTTCTGACAGAAGAAATAGACATTTCCCCACCAGTGGTTTCATTTAAAGTGCAATATTTTGCATAATTCTAATGAAAATGGTTAAGTTTCCACTGTACAGGTCATATTGTGGTACTTGCAAAATATGTCTTCTAAACCTTTCTTGACAGTCATAAATATTTCATATGCTCCTCCAAAGGGACTGGGTAACACATAAATTGCTGAGATTGTAACAAACAAAGTGGTGCACTGAAGAGGAGATAAAAGCAATTTGTGGAATGGTGTTATTGGACATTTCAGATATCAGAAATGGCTGTTTCTTTCAATCACGCCTTGGCAAGCTGCTTAGGACTATCTGCTCCATGAGATATGTGCCTGGGCAAGAAAATGAGTGAAGAATCTGCCATGCCCTGGATGTCAGCTGGGCTGCAAGATTCACCCTTCAGTGCACAGCAGCATGCCTTGTCCTTGCCCTGGGCAGGGGGAGGACCAGCACGCTCTTCTGCCAAGCACTATGTATGAAGTTATAATGTTTTAAAATAAGGAGCCTACACACACAAAGGCTGCTTGTGATGATCAGGCTCCTATTTGTCCTCTCCATGTGATCTCAAGCCAGACAGGGCTGTCATTGTAGACAGTTTCTGCTGAGAAACAGGTCAAATAATTCTGTATTCATCTCCCCCAACAGCAAAACAGTGGTATTTACGTCAGAGGATTTGTGTTTATTTTATTAACATCAAGGTTTTTTATTAATTCCATTTTTTTTCTTTTAGTTTGTGTTGGAATCACACTTTGTAGTAAACATTTAGGAATGCAACTGATAACCAAACCACTAGCACAGAATTTATAAAATCAGTGTGATAAGCTCTGAATATTTTATTGCAAAATAGCCATAGGCTTTCTGGAGAAGAGAACAGTAGTTCAAGATGTAAAACAAACAGTACCATAGTCACAACTGCTCACTTGAGAAAGTAATATATGGAGACTCAAAATGAAATACAGCCAGTACCAAATTCTCTAGTCCTGCAAAAATTACCATAAGCTATTATATAGACTGTGGAGGTGATGAACAATTCACAAAACATGTACAGTAACATTTATGACAGAGAACTACTAATGTAAAAAAAAAAAAAAAAGAGGAAGAAGAATGATATGGGCAGAGAAAAGGCAATTTCTACAAATTAATGGATTTGAATTAAATGAATCTCAGGCGGCCAAGGGAATTAGGTATTAGTCATCTTAACTCTGACAGCTGGTTTTGAGAAGTTACAGAGAAAAAGAAAATGACAGAAAAATTGAATAAAAAAGGTTTGATTTCATCCATTCTTGAAGATAAAAGTCTAAAGGTAGCTGAATAATATTAAAAGGGAAAAATATCTTTCAGCAATTGCATGATGAAATAAACAAGACAAACACACTTACAAACACTGATGAGGACTATCCTGAACACGTTGCATACTTTATATGTCATGGTTAAGTACTGGCACATTATTCACCCATTTTTTCCTCTATTAATATCAAAATGAGAAAAAAACCATATCAGAGACCTACATCAAGGATTCAGTTTTCTCTGACTAAATGCCAGATATATCCCAAGCTAATAGGTAAGGTCCAAAGTCTAGTATATTACTGATTCTGCTATAGCTGAATTTTCTAATAAAATGGTGAAGGCGAGAATGGGAATTCTGTCATGACCACACAAAGAGTCTTTGAGAGTTGTTTTCTTCATTTATACACAAAACAACTAAAGAACACTATTTACAGAAAAAACAAACAAACAAACACACAAACAAAAAACCCAAAACACCCTATTGAGAACAACAAGAACCTACCAAAACAAAATATTCTGCTACAGGGCAATTTTCCAAATAGGTCTGAAGTGGGCTTTTTAATGACTATTTCACAAAATATGAAGAGGAATAAAAGTACCAAACAAATAACCAAAAAAACCCAATAAATTAATCCTGGCATTTGACATTTAGATTACATTAGGAAGCTTATAGAATAATGCATTAGCAACCTCTCTATACACTATTTTGTTAAAGTTTTGACAGCTGGTTTTGAATATGAATATTAAGTAAATATTCCTGAGTTACACTATGCATGTTAAAATTTTAATTAAAAAGAAGGAAGTACTAAGCTATGTAAAGTTTATATAGGGATCCCAGCAATACAATTATATTAATTTTATGCAGGTGTTATTGGGTGAAAATTTTGATTTTTGCACTAAAAAGGCAGTAACTTTGTTAGATTTTTCTGGTGTGAAAACAGAATCTGCAGATCTGCTTGAAACTTTAAAGTACCTTTTTAAGTATAGAGTAAAATAAGACTTTCTGCTTCATAAACAGAATGAAGATTATATAGAACTTTTGGAGCTTCTAAATATAATTACCAAGTAGTATGCAGCTGATACAGAGCTGCATGTGAAACAGTGTTAAGGAAAAATAACTAAGGTATTTCTACCATGCAATAATAAGTACTACTGATCAGTTTTGTGTCTTTATATTCAGATATTTTGTGTCTTATTCAGATGGAGTAAGAGCCCAAAATACAGCTCTTCAATCTTCATTATACTTGTAAAAATCAGTTATCTCACATACACACAGGAATCTTTCAGCTGCAAAGAGGCGGACACTGTTTGAAATACAACGCTTTTTGTCTGTGTGGAAAAGGTCTGACATAAGAGTTCTTATGTCCGAGTATCATATGGTGCTTTCAGTACCTCTGAGCAACAATTAAGAAAAAAACTGTTTAGGCAGAGTAATACACTAACAATATCTCTCCTATCTCATCTTGTACAAGAACCTCAGGCTTTTCTGTTTCCTGTGTAGTTTTAGTATTGCAGATAACTTTTGCAGATGGTGATAATTACGGCAGCATGAGATGGTAATAACCTACATTTGGACTTGCAAGAGGGAACATTTTACTGTGATTCTATTCACTCTTAAAATTATAAACCTTTGATTATTGACATTGCAGAAATAGCATTGCACTACTATTCTAAACATAGTTTTGAGATAACTATTGCACAGAGCAGATGAGATCAAGCATATGACTCAGACAACCTATTTTTATGCAATATTTTATAGGTATATAAGGATAGCAATTGTGAAAAGTGTTAGAAATAGAGGCCTGGACACTAAAAGTGTTTAATAACTGAGCAGATAGGAAGAAAATAGATGCTAAAAAACTGCTTATCAATATGTGTCAATCTTAGTAAGGATTGTCTTAATAGACATGAAAAATCAGGCCTTGAGGTCATGTAATACATGGCACTAGTACTCTAAATTCACGTTGCTAACTTTTCTAGCATCTATAAAAGAAAGACGATAAATGGCCACTATGTACCTAAATTTTAGTCTCTCTTGCCTTTTGTGCAGGACTTTTCGTTACTCAATTAAAATCTGAGTTCTCTCAGAATTTCTCCAGTCCCAGTACCTAGAAGATTGTTGCTTTTGCTGTCAAAGAGATTACCTCTAACATGCAGTAGACATGGAGCACAATTGCCATGTCTTTAATATCCTCCCTCTGTTCAGTTTCCCAAGTTCAAATTTTTATCACAGTCTATAATGTCGATGATGTTCTTATCGATGATATATCGCCTATGGAGCTGCTTCTGCAGAATGCTGTAAAGATAGTATGTCACTAACTCTGTGGGTTTTTTTCCAGGACGGCTTTCTAAATGAGAAGCCAAAGACAAAGGGAGCATGGCCCCTAGTCCCCTGATCCTGGGGAGACCTGGATCTTTACTGTTATAAACGGAACTCGACCCCAAAATTTCAGGCTCAACACAAGTCAAGGCGTTTATTAGCTTTGAACACAAAAATCGGCAAGCAGGAGATGAGCACCAGGGCTATTCCCCCACTCCCCTGTTGGGAGCGGGCCATGCGATACACTGTTTACCTCCGTTCGAGCTCTCAAAGGCAAACAATGTACCACTGGAAGGACTGACTGTCTGCCCAGACACAGACAGCCAAAGAGTAACAAAATGGCGAGTTGCTCGGGCACAGAGCACTGGCAAAAAGCCCAGAGCACAGCTGTGCAAAGTCTTTTAAAGAGTCCAGTCTTCTCCCATTGGTGACGTTTTGATTCTTCTCCTGATTGGTTCTTTCTTGGCTCACTGATTGGTCCTTACGATGGTTCATTTGAGGCCAATCATTTTCTAGGGGTCTTTCATGATTGGACGGTGTCTGGTCCAATCTGTGTCCTTAGTTGTGAATAGTTAATAAGTTTCTCGGCTTGCATCATTTTCCAGAAGGTTCGATGTCAATCATTGTCATTCGACTTGTGATTGGTGAGCAATGATGTAACTTAATTCTACCTATCCTGACGCACCCCACACTTCCCCACGCAGATTACCTGACGCAGACTACTTAATAACAAACTGGAATAATTTAACTACTATATTATCTACCTTATAACAATTTTAACAGTTAACATGTAAAAATCTTAACAGCTGAGACAATTTAACTAAGTATCTAACTGATCTTGAAAGGAGAAACCTCTCACTACCTGCTACATTTACCACCCTGATCTATATGGTCGTTGGGCGGCGGTGATAGAGGGGGATGTGGATTTGAAAGAGTTTGTGCCACCCTACACCATGAAAGATTGGCCGGAGCAGTGATATAGCAATTGGTGGGACCTTGGGCAGCTGGTCCCAGCAGTGTATTCCCCCTCCGCCTGTCCTCTGCAAGAGTGTAGCAGTGGAGGCAGGAGTGATGGGGGGCATGTGCAGCTATGGCATGTCAGAGTGGTGGCGGTGAGCAGGTGGCAGCAAGTACATGGCAAAGCCACTCCACAGCAGTGAGCACATGGCTGAGCTGGGGGACAGCAGCAAGCAGTGGGCCAGCATGTTAGTGGGTCCAGCAGGAGAAGAGTGGCTCTCTGCACGTGAGAAGTGAGGAGGCAAGCCTGGGCACCTGGCAGCACTGACAAAGGCAGCACCACCACAGCTGTGCAGCAGCAGCAACAGCAGTGACAGTGATGGCAGTGAGTGGGCACAGAGGTGAGCTTGGTGGCGGGCCAGTGCTCAGCAAGTGCTGAGTGCAGACTGATCCCCTGCTTGTGGGGTGGCACCATGCAGACCTTCCTGAAGGTGAAGCAGGCAGGCTGGTGGCCTGTTCCTCAGGAGAAGCTACAGCATTTCCTCTGGCTTGTATAGGAGTGGCTGCGTGCTGAACATGTCATTTCTGCAGCTGGTCTGTGGAACTCTCCTGTTTTTGTATTCAGATGGTGATTGCTGCATGGTCTTAGAAAAATCAATCATGTTTTTGTGCCTATGGGAGCCCGACAGCCGGGCCTATGGTCTCCAGCAATGTCGCCACAATCCTGGACCTTCACAGTTAAGATTGTTTTTTTACCATACCACCTTGTGACCCCCCAACATTGTCCTGGTTGCTTTTTGCTATGGATGCTCTTGTAATTATCCTAATTTGTACGCTGTCCTCTTAAACTGAAATTACATAAAATCATTAACTCTTTTCTATATTGCCTATTTTCACTTTCTGTCTGCAGGCAGAAATGTTCCCTTGTAATTTTAAGTTGCTTCCCAAGATTCTGTCTATTAGATCACTATCTCCTTTCATGGGAACGAGATGTGTATTGTTACCAGTTTTTGGGTGTTTTCATGTGTCCCCGTGTTCATGGGATGACTACCTCTTGTGCGGTCATGTTCCTAACTGATATTAATAGAGATTTGCTTGTAGGGTATTTTAGGGAAACCCTCCCAGTCAAGGCTTGGGCCTTGGCCAAGCCCTGGCCCTGGCTGGTTGAGGGAAGTATGGCATCAGACCCAGGAATTTCTGCACTAAAAATGTGATCAAGTCACTTTGGCTTGCTAATTTATTCTTATAAAAGATGGACCCCCTTTTGAGGTAAACTTGGAAATTTTGTCTGGAAAAAAGCTCTCCAGGTCCTCGCTGTGAAATTGTGCTGCCCAGCAGTTGCAGACTCTGGGTGATGGTTAAGTATTTAGACAGCTGATGATTTTTGCTCGCTGTGTGTTTGTTGTTTTATTAGATGTATTATTTAACTGTTCATAGTAAGAGAAATGCATGTTGTGCTACACATATTCCTGAATTTGGTAGGTTAAAATACGTACTCATTGATATCTTCTCCACATGTATTTTTGCCTCTGCACCTACAGGTGAACATACAAAAGATGGCTGGTGTAATTTTTTGTCCACTTTTGCGGCCCTTGAGTACCTGTCTCCATAGGATACTGATAATGGGCCAGCCTATACATCCAAATGGATGGCCAAATTTTTTTTTATTTGTGGGGGGTGCAGAGGTATTCTATGTTCCCCTACGGGTCAAGCGACTGTTGAAAAGGCCATAGCATTCTAAAGCCCATGTTGTTAGAACAAAAAAGGGGGAGTGCAAAGATGGGATTTACCCCCTATGAAAGACTGCAAAAGGCCTTATATGTTCTTCATTTTTTGAATCGCTTTCAGATTGACCTAACCCCCATTCAACGACATTTTAGTTAATTACAGGCTCGCTTAGAAATAGCTCAGGTAATTGGGAAATAGGAAGAACCCTTTCCATCGAGAATCTGAAGGCAAGGATATGCTTGTTTCCACAGATTATGGTCCACGATAGGTACCTGCAAGAGTGGTCCAACCAGCTTTGGTTACTCTGTCTTCATCATCAGATCGTGGGGAAGCTGACAGAAAAAAATGAATGGAACTTGTTTGGTTTGGGCAGTGGGTCAAACATGTTGTAATGTTGCAAGTGTTTTGCTTCATGATTCTTGTTTGTATAGTTGTTGAAGATTGAAAAATGTTATGGTAATACAGTTTGAAAACAAAAAAGGGGGAATTGTAGAGAGGGATAAGATACAGAATTGAGCTACAGCCTGTGGGACACACCTGCAGAATGCCATGGCAGCACAGAGAAGCTATTCTTGGCATGACCTTGGGGAAAGAGGTGACACATGGCAGACGCCCTTCGGAGAGGAGCCTGCCAGAAGTTGCTAGACACCTGAACACCGCGTGATCACCCCATATAAGGACATTAGGAAAGTGTGTTGCTGACATGGCAACGTGTGATAGGGTTGCTTAGTAAAAAATACCATATAAGGAAATACTGTGTCTTGGAGAAGTACATAAAACTAGGTGATTTCTCTCAATAAATGTCTCAGTATTCCTGACAGCCTTAGTCTGTGCCTCCGTTATTACACTTCTGCTCTGAGGACTGGAAGTATAAAGGATCTTGATTTCTGTTATTTAGCACCTGACTTCGGGAGCATTCAGTCTTGAAACCAAACCCCTAGCATAATTAAAACTGCTCTTGATCTTTTTGTCATTTTAAGTTAGTGATGCACTTTTTAAGCCAGAGATACAGTCCATTCTTCTCTGTTCCCCTTGAGATAGGCCACAATTCTAATTATCTATTCTATCTTCAAGAACAATAATTTTATACATACCTAGTATAATTTACAGGCTATGACAATTTTGCATATGACGTGGTGCTGGAGTCCACCCACTAGCTCCTGGCCACGTGCCAAGAGTGGCTGCTCCCTGACTGAAACTGGTCTGGGTAGAAGTAGAGCAGGGCTTACTCTCTACAGCACACTGATACACTGCAGCACCGAGGACAGAGGCAAGGACTAGAGAGGGATCTTTTGTGTGGTTTCCAGAAACGTTTATTCTAAGAAAAAGTCAGGGAGGAAAGACCAACAACACAATGGTATGGGAGCTTATATATGAGGGAGGTCTCAGGGGGATGGTACAGTCTTTAACCAATAGGGAAAAGATGGGGAGGAGCACAAGGCAGGGTTTATATTACTTAAACCAATGGGGTACAAGAGGGGGCAGGATTCAGTTTAAATAAACCAATGGGGCCTTGAGAATTAGGGGCTTTCTAAAGGGGAGGTCCAAGCAGCAGTTGGCACAAGGAGGGATTGACAGCTGGGTAGCTGGAGTGAAACGGAACATTCGGGAACAAGGGGTAGGTCTTCGGGTATGACAGGCAACTGGGTAGGGGGGCACAACTTGGGGCCAAACCAACAACAGGGGGAAGAGTAGCAAACCATTAGAAAAAAAACACACCACAACATACATAGATTTTATAGATGCTTCTATAAAAGCACAACATTATATTGTCAGCTTGCTTGTGGTTTTTTTCCCTCTATTCTTCCATCTCCTTTATTGTCAAAGGAGAATTTCTTGTCACTTTTCTCATCAAAGTAGAGAAAAGTCTAAACCCAGAGTACTTATGTAATTTATTTCGTATTCAAAATGCTTTAAAGTTATTGGGTAACTATTTTATAGAACATTTCTGTGCAGTGCAGTAGTCAGAGAGAAGTGATCTGATTATGGCTATGCAGAAACTTCCTGGCAAGAAATGGCCTGAAAATAGAAGATTGTTATTCATAACTCTGCAGTCATGGCACCACACTACATCTTTTACTAAGATGAAAAGAGAAAGTAAAAAATATTACTGAACTAATGGACATCAAGCTCATATCTGCTAATGTAGACAAGGCTTCTAAAAATTACTGTAACTCAATCCACTGAGTCTTTTTACATTTAAGACATTATACACTGTACCAGGATACTGTGACATTCGAAACTCTACATTTACAAGTAGGCATCTGTTGAAACAAACTTTGTAGGCTAACTTCAGAAAGCCTTTCCTTATAGTTGATGGGGAACTTAAGACAAAGCCTTGAATCCTAACCCAAGTAGCTTTTGTAAAGTTCTAGTTTTTTCAAAAAGGGTTGCCTTTGGAACAGCTTATGGACATCCTCATGACAAAACAGATCCTGATATGTCCAGCTTTGCTCTAGGTGACATCTCACTGTGGTCTTTGGAGGTAAAAGATAATGGAGACCAGGATGTAGTTTTTCAGGCAGAGAGAGCATCACAAATACCCTGAAACATCCCCTTTCCCTGAGGAAAAACTAAATGTAGCAGAAAAGCACATGCACTCCTGACATGTTTTCTGGCTGCAGTCCCTCACATAATATCTACTACCTAGTGTAGCCCTTTGTCCTCAAAGCAGTCTCTGCAAGGGCAGGGGGATCTACTTTGGAATGACAGGTATTATCTTTGGACAGATACTGTATAATTTTTATGGCTTTCTCACCTCTGTCATTTCCTCAGCAATATGGATTGCATGTCTCCCATCAACAGGTTTCAGAATCAAACCATTTTTCATCTGTCTGGAGTGACTGGGTTATTATTGAGAGGGAAATGTCTTTTGGAGACTATCCAAATCCTCTTTCTTCTAACCTTATAATCTTACTGTGGAGTCACTCTCCATGTGGAGCCACTACCACCTCTTTTTCCCACTCTAAAAAGTTTTCTAAACCTCATCATTAGAGAGGAAGATTTTTTTTCAGTTTTGAGGTTTTTAAATTTAGATAAGCTTCCAAGTTAATCTCTAAACTGTTTCTAATTACCAGTATTATTAAAACACATTTTATATTTAAGAGTGTCAGCTAATATAATGTAACCCAGTTAATATAAAAAATTTTCCATTAATACTATTTGCTGAAGATTGGGGGTGCAATTAACTATGAATTATATGAGGGGAAGCTGGCTTTCTGAGATGTAGAAACAAGAACTGTCAGGTAAGATGAAAGAAAAAAAGAAAAAAAAAAGCATACCATGGCTTATGGAAGGACACACAGAGAGCTGTTAAAAGTAACTGTATGTTTTCCTCTCTTTTTCTTAAAGCATACCTCATAAAAATAATATTTTTTTGGCAAGTATTTGTTTCCTGGTAGATATACAATTCATTGCTAGGTTCACATCTATCATTATTGGTTGTATTTCTAATTTTCCAGCCTAGCTTAGTTCCCAGAAGCAAGAAGAAAAAAAACATGCTCAGAATTTACATATTGTGCTTATGAACTAAGGTAGCTGTTTCAGAAATGCTCAAGGGAGCTGGAAGACACATACACACATAATGCAGTAAGAATTTTAAGCTGATATAGCTGGTCTCCACTTTTACATAGACATATTCTGCTTTCAGTTAAGACCTCTTATTAAAGAATATTCAAATATGTGAAAGTTAAGATAAAGTCTGACAGACCTTCAACAGGTTGCGGTGCATTCATACAGTACTGTCAATATCACTTTTTAATTAGCAGTCCAAATGCAATGGACAGATTGTACAGTGTACTACATCAACCTGGATCCTATGTTTTCTATTTACTCATATTCATGTTTAAAGGACCCTCTTCCAAGTAGGGTTTTTCTCTTCTCTCTATTCTCCTCAAAACCCAGGTCATCAAGTGAGTACCATTTCATTCACTGGCAGCTTTACCAGGTAGCTGAAATGACACTCAAGTCTACTGTTTAATGTGTTTTTCTATACTTGGGATGAGGAAAAAAATTGCTGCTTGCCTTAGTCATTAACAAAAAGTATTAAAAGCATTCAATCACACACCCAATGAGAAATTTCTGACTTTATTAGTGTCTTTTGGATCTGTGTTAGACATACCTAAGTACTAAAATCCTAGTATACAAAGGGCTTGCTTTATTACATAGATTTAACTTGACATTCTTCCTTGTGTTGAGGTGAAAAGAAGGAAAAAGTATTTAATTTATTGTTGAGATACTGTGAGTAAACTTTACTTGGTTCTGAATTCAATATTAAAACAAACAAAAGAGTGTCTGTGCTATTGCACATTTCTGATTTGCGTAAAAATGAATGAGTTGATGCCTCTGCTTTTGCATATAACAGAAGAAGGGCAAATATTCCTCAAAAGTATTAGTAAACTATTTTTTCCTGGTAAGAAGAGGAGGGTTTATTGTGTGATCCTTTGCTGTTATCCAGTGAAAGTTTCTATGGCATTCAACAGCCCATTTTTACCTAAAATATTTATAGTTTGATTTATGATATATTGGAACATTCATTGCTGGGAAGCTCAGAATATTTTGAAAATCTCTTCAGAAGACTACTTTTATTATGATTATGCCTTTGAACTTCCTTTTTTAAAGTGATTTAACTACTTAAACTTTGTAAGAATTTTAAAAGAAAAATCAAATTAGATATGTTTAGGGTTAGAACAGTCAGATTGAGTAATTCCATTTCTCTCCCGAATCCTCAACAGGTTTTCAGACTTGCTGCATCTCATTAGGTCTGGAAATCGGCTGACTGGAGTTGGAAAATTAGATTATGACTTAAACATCTATCCCTTCATTGCCTTCTATGGAACCACACTCTCCAAGAGAAACTCATGAAGGATTTA
Organism: Leptocoma aspasia; assembly: GCA_013399835.1. Classification (NCBI taxonomy): domain Eukaryota; kingdom Metazoa; phylum Chordata; class Aves; order Passeriformes; family Nectariniidae; genus Leptocoma; species Leptocoma aspasia. The sequence continues at coordinate 320,834 of VXAX01000012.1, read as the reverse complement.
TGAATTATAGAAGTCATAGTCTGTCTGTATTTCTGGTGTAAGAGAGAACATTTAGGCTGCTCTGTCTTCTTTAAGGTCCATTAGTTTCAGTGAGAACTGCCTGTTCAGAAGTAGATACAAATGTCACCCATTTCTAGGGCCAAGTTTCATCATCATTTAAAACTGCATCCCTTGGGCTTACAGGTAACAGTGTCAATAAAGTTAATCTAGTTATCCCTAATTAATTAGCTGTTAAACAGCCTTCTCAGTAGGATGGAACTTAGCAAACCCAGTTTCACAAAAATCCTTCCTAATAACTTTTCATATATACTGTATTCCTTTGCCCACTTTGGAACAAAAAAGAATCAACAGACTCCTTTTTGCAGTGAAGGATTAAATATGTCAAAACACCTGTAAGAGCGCAATATCTCATTTTAGTATCACTAATTCAGTGAAATGTAAGAGTAATCTGTGCTAGATGCCAGGAACAATTTTTTTTTGTTTTCAAAACTGTGCTATGATATTCTCTTAATTCGAGTCTTTTTAACAAAATCTGGATAAGCCAATATTTCAAAACTTCATGTTACCTACTAAGGTAACATTCCTATGTTTTACCTCTTATTTACCATAGTGCTTACTCTCCAAAGGATGTAGGAATTCTTATGTGTTTCCAGGAAGGCATGAACTATGTTCAACACAGCTGACAGTGATTATATACATGGACAACAATGACAAAAATATCATTAAAAAAATGCAACTACCAATTGTCACCCTAGCAGCTGTCATTGTATACTTCCATTCCATATGTGCCGACATTTGATCTTTCCAGTGACATTCCATTAAGCAAGAAAGGCCTATGTGATATTACATTTGGAGAGTTGGCAAGAACATTTCTGGTGCTTTGTACAGTCAGGTAGATGGAAATGGGGAAAGATGGTTAGGTTTTGTGGTGGAAAGGGACTTAAAATGGCACAAAAAAAAGTGTCACCCTACCCCTCAAAAGTACATATAAAGTGCTTTGATTCAAAACTGAAAAAGTAAGTCCCCTGGATCTGAGATGCAGGGGAATACATCTAAAGTGTCATCCTCTGAAAAGGTATGTCCCCTGGATCTGAGATACATCTAAAAGATGGCGTCCTCTGAGTTAGCTCCAGGAAGCCCCTGAGGCTACAAAGATTGCAGTGGTGCTTGCACTTCAGGCCTGTAGCAAAGGAAGACAGAAGCAACTGATAGAAATTCAGCAACTACCCCAAAGACCTGTTTGAAAAGCCACCCAAAGACTGCATAATTCATTAATACATCATTCTTCCCCAGATATCTTAAAAAGCCCCCAAATACTGGTGACTGGCAGAAATATCTTAGGAGAAAGCAGCACTCCATACTAGTGTTTAGAGACTACAGAGTCAAATATATGAATCCCTATGACTTACATTAGGATATTGTACAGCTGAGACTAAAGAGGGATTTTGGAAAATAGCTCCAGTGGGATTCCAAAACCAAGATCTTTTTGTTAAACATCTGTACGAGTCTATTCACATGTCTAGGCAGGGGGGTTCTACAGTAGTTGCACTGTACTGTATACACTCACTGGTGAAATCTCTGGGAAATTTACTTCAAAAAGAGAGAAGAAATTAAATCTATACACAGAGTAAGGATTAGAAATTGGTCAATCTTCTAATTTGGTAATATATACAATTAAGAATTTCTGAGTTCAACAGAAACATTTAGAACTGTGCATATCAGAAAGTAACATTAAGTGCAATAAGTGCAATAGCACTTAGTGACCTTTTACAAATCAGATGAAACCAAGCGCCATGTCTCTAAGGCAGGTAGGTCTAAAATCAGAGTGCAGCATCTTTAATGAGCAAATTAAAGTTATGGGAAGGGAGGGGAGTAATTCATTAATTGGGCAATTCTATTAATTGACTTCTGCTATCCTATAAATCCTCATTGCAAACAGCCATTTCAAAAATATTGTTTAGGCTGAATGTTCTTCACAGCTTAATACAAACATTATAAGATCTTCCTGCATGCTGTCATTACATTAAAAAGCAGGAATTAAATGTATTGCACCAATTGCAGGCAGGTTCTTCGCTTCAGTCACAGTAAGCACACCTTCTTATTGATTATTCACCATGCTAATGTAAAGTCAAATGTAAATAGGAAGTGCAGATCTGGTATTCTTCCTTACAATTCAACTTCTCAAATAAGTGCAAATGATGGAAAGGACCAGGAGGGTAACTGTGCTAAAAGAAGGTTCCAAGCCATATAACAAAGCCTGAGTGTTGAGAAGCTATTACAGCTTCCTGGGGTGAGAGAGTATTCTTGAAGGAACTGTGGGGAAGGACAAGTCCTGCCTGTCCTGCCTCTTGACAGAGGAAATAAATCACCCTGCACACTTGAGGATACCTTTCCAGGCTGCATGCTGGGAACTTCATTACACAAGCTGTGCCACATATTACTATGCATATTGCCACTGATTGGACATAGCCTCAAATCCATAGCCTATTTCTGTCATAATCTTAGGGGAAAGAAATCTGTTTTCTGCTTAAACACATACTGACTAGGAAAGGATAGGGGAAGAAAAAGACACTGAGCAGCCAAGAGCTCTCAGTAGAAAAAAATCCCCTTGACTAATGATATGTCTAATCTACACTAACCCTGCCTCATGGTGCATGAAATACAGTCATATTGTCATGGTTTTCATATCCCCTTTGATCTTAATGCAATTGTTGTCAAAGTGAATAGTTACTTGAAGCAATCCTGGCTTCATTAGGAAGGTAGAAAGTGCTTCCTCCAAGAGAGCTGTCTAATTTGGCCTTTTTTTTTTCATACTTCTATAAGATTATAGAGCTTCTGCATGCCTGTCAATAAATACAGTAAAATATTAAAATAAACTTTTTAACAAAGAGTTCATTAGCATTACATGTGCTTCTACATGTAATCTTAATACTAATATAACTTGAAGGTGTTGAGTTAAATTTCCCAATATACATGGGAGTGAAGCTGAGACAGGAATATATGACTGTGATTTAAATGTTGAAGAGAGAAAGGCTGCCAACAAACTGAATAACACAAGGAGATAAAGAGATGTTTCCTTGTAATACCTGCCTGCTAACTCATCAATTCACCTGCCGCAATGGACTAAGCTGAAAAATATGAAGCCCTCAATTCCAGCTGCCTTTGTAACCCTTTTCATAATGGTTACTCCCTTGTCAAAATCAGTGTCGCATGTAAGGCAGTGCTGACAGGTCAGTATACCTCCCCATCTGATGTTCATCCTCAGTAAGACACTACATACCAGCCAACACATCTGCTTGCCTCCTCACCCACCATCCCACCCTCCTGCTTCCCAAATCAAGAACTTTAAATGGTTTTCACCTATCAGTGGGCTGGAATCACAGTGGTCAATGTAGTGTCATCTGTATAGCCACAAGGTAAAAATAATGAACTAAAGGCAAAAAATTAATGAAGTAGGCATCCTGTGGACTGGACACAAGTCTGTTAGAGGTGAGATTTCATTAATTTGGGATACATTAAGAAGAGACTGGGAAAAAACATAAATAAAAAATAAACAATGACATTTCTTCCATGATAAAATAAAACATGTCTTCTTTTCTATAAGGGTGCTTCTACTTAAAAAGTCCTTATTATCTCAAAACAAGTTGTTCCAGTGTGACAGGTGTTAAATACATGTATATGTATATGATATATATGTTACAGTGTGTAGTATATGTACACATATTGATGCCTTGTGAAGGCTGACCTAGAACAGAGGCTAGGAGATAGAGAATAGAAGGAGTTAAAGAATAAAGTAGGTATTTATTAGAAGGTCTCAATGGATACACTTTGGGCAGTACAAGAGCCCAGCCAGGGCTACACCCAAGACGAACCCAAAATGGTCACAAAAATGGACTACTGGTAATGAGGTCTCTCACTTTTATAAGTTCTGGTCCATTAGCATCATATTGGAGTTAGAATTATAGCTAAACCAATTATAGCTTTATGTTATGAAGTCTCACCCTTCTTGTTTTTCTCTCTTTAGTCCATGTTGATAATGCTCTTGGGCCTGAAATTTGGGTGGTTGTCCTTGGTCCCAAGCAAGGAAAGGAATTGTTTTGTCTAGCTACTCTGTGAAGAGAGCTTACCATCCCTTAATAGGAAACTCACAACTACACACTGAAGCAGTACAGAATCTGAAAAATATAAAATCTAAAACCTAAGGCATCAATAGTTTTGAAGATTCTTTGCTGTCAAAACTCATTTTCACAAAAAAATTTCCAGCTACAGCAAGTGTATGGATAAGCAGGCTTCTGTTGTACACTAACCGAGAAGTAATATTCACCATATCTTGCAGCAGAGTAAGAATTTAAATAAAATACTGTTAGTGTTTTCATTTAATGCACAGCAAAATAATCTTAAATTATTTTAAATTTTGCGTGGGACTCCTGCAAATAAGGAAAATAGCACAGATATGTCAAATAGAGCATAATTTTTCCTTCATTCTAACAAGGTTATAGTAATTGTGCCCAAGATTGCTTTGATGAACTAAAGGCTTTTGGTAAATGCCAGAGAAATCTGCAATGTAGTGGGAGGTTTTCAGGGTATTACCATGATATCCTAGCACATGTTAGGAATCTCTGTATTAAAATAATCTAAGTCTGTCAATAGAAATAAAAAAACCAAATCTAGAAAAATTATTTATATCTCTAATACAAGTTGACTTATAAATCATGCACATTTGCAAGGGGATTCCTGCAATCTTTTCTACTAAAGAAAAGGTGGAGCTCTGAGTCATTAACTATGTCATGTAAAAGCTTCCTCTTTACTAAGTCACCATAGACTAATAATAGCTAAAAACACATAAGTTGATTTGCATCCTCTACTTGAGAGGAAGAATTAATTAGGTTAGCTTTGTTAAGTAGGTTAGCTTTAACATTTATTAGTTTGTTAAACAGAATGGTTTGTAGGCAAAAATGTTACATTTCTTCTTGTTTTCTTAAATAAAGATATCTTTTCTAAGATAATTCTCTATTTCTAATAAGTAGGGCATATTTTGAGCATCTGAGTATCCCAGGTGCTATTATAAATTTCTGCCCAAAATGTTTATCATTTCACTGATGTCTATGGATGCTTTTCAAATATTATTCACTAGACTAAAGAAGACCTAAATTCTGCAGTATGCTCTTTCCTCATAAGCATCAAAATATAGATGTTCTAAGAAGCCTCTTCTGTGTCACACAATATTCCACTCATTGCTGTCTGCCTCTCAAGAAAATAAACAGCCATCCGCTTTTGAAATGAATTAAATAAGGAAAACAGCCGAGCACAGGTAATTCCACCAGTTTATAAATGCACATTAAGCACTAAAAAAGGTGATTCATGTTAACTTTCTCTGGCTGCCACAAAGTCAAAAACCTTTCGATTCAAAAAGTGACATTGGTTTGTCATAATTCCCAGCCCTGTGTGTATCCATAGAACAGAGATGTAGACTCACTTCTTTAGCCTAACAAACTTCTGAACTAGAGGTTCATGAATATTTATTGATGCAAATTGATTAACTACTGTCTTGGTGTACTAGACAGGTGTCTGCTAGGGAAGGCAGAAAAGCCTCTCTTGGAATGGAGAATGTAAATCCCCTCCCTCTGAATTATTAGAATTTTGAAATTAAGGGGCTCTCAGGCAAAGATATGGGAATAGGAATAACAGTTCTTTACTAGTATGTATAATAAAGCAAACAAACAATGACAACTACGGCATTACCAAACAAACAGAGCCAGGAACCCACTGACAACCATTCAGCTGTGGCACTGTCCCTGTGGTGTAGTTACGGTCACAGCCGGCAGGGGCGCTGGCAGGCTCCTGGTCGGCAGGGTAGGCGCAATGATCCCCATGCAGCTGCAGGGGGCGCTCTGGCGCAGGCTTGGGCACCACGTGGTGATGGCGGCTTTGTCCCAGATGGGAAGGGATGGAAGTGAGGCTTTGCTTCACAAAACCCTTGTGGCATCAATCCCGGTGCCCTCAGCAGGACTTTTGGGAAGCAGCAGGCTGGAGACGGCAGGAAATGAGCAGGAATCCCAGGGCAGTGAATGAGAATGTCCCAAAAACTCCACAGCAAACAGCTGGAGCCTGTGGGGTGTCCGGGCAGGGGAATGTGAGGTCCAGAAGCAGAAGAAAGAGTTACCCGCTGTGTCATGACAGTGGCAGGAGGAAAAAAACAGCAGGAATGGAGTCTTGTAGTGACGGCGAAAACTCCCTCAGCCGCCTGTGTCCTCTCCTGTGCTGCATAAAGAACAAGTGAGCTAGGAACTGCCCCCCCACCCCAGATTTTCTGGTATCTCTGCGCCCCCCCCCTCCCATCCCCCCCCTCCCCCNCCACTCCCCTCCCATCCCCCCCATCCCCCCAAAAAAGAAACGCCCAAAGAACCAGAAAAAAAGGTTTCCCCCTCCCCGGCAGCTGGGACTACAGGTGGGTGCAGTGCTCAAACCATCAATTCCATTAACAACTCAATGGGAACAAAATTCCCAACTGGAACAGGAAAGAAAAAAAACCAAAACGCAACCCCCAACAACTACAAAAATGCTTGAATTGTGCTTACTTGTTGTAAATCTGTAAGTACACACTAACTCACACAGATCGAGTTTTTCGCATGCACCAACTCCTCAAATTTGACCCCTTTTCAAGCCTTTGAATTCCACACTTCTATTCTACCTGCATGTTCACTGAAACAGAACTGAAGTAATAATAAATTTAAAATTTAAAATAAGCTAAACAAGAGTATGTTAAAGAGAAGAATAAAAGCTACAGAGAAGGTGTAAATAAAATACAAATTAGTAAAAGAAAAATTCCTGCTCTAGCAGCAATGAATCATGCTGTGTTATCAAATAAAAAATACTCAGTGTGGTTTAGGTTATTGATCTGTCATGACTCAGCCATGAAATCTGACATTAACATAGTGGATTCTAAACCCTGAATTACACGAGAGCAAATAATGCAAACTTTATACAATAATCCAACAACAAAGTTCATTTCAGAAAAATATCTTCTACTCTTGAAAGTAAGAGTACTCCTGAAAATAATTCCCAAATCAATTCTACGCATAGATGGAAACAGCGCTCTGTCAGCCTTAAATTAAAGATTAGCCTTAAATTAATTTATTCTAAATTCTTAAGAATGTATTTTCTTCTCAAAACTTCTGCAAAAATATCATTATTCTTTTTAGTGGCACTCACCACTATGTAATCAAACTTATTTTGCAACCTTTATTTGTCGTATTAGAAAAAAACAAGTGCTAAGCTGTCCTCAATTTCAAAGTGCTTCTTGCATGAAGTGTTGCAAGTGTAGCATAAATTACAGCAAATTGCTTAATCTTAGTAGATTTGGAGTATCACGATTCCCTCAGTGCTTTGGAGAAAAACTGCGGAGTAATTTTTTTCTTTAAGAAATGTATCATGTCACACTTCATAAGAGGGAGTATTTTCTTCAGTCCTGGCATAACTTGATACTAATTTGTAAAAGAAGGAAATGTTTTCAGCGGCTTTACACTGAGATAACAAAGAAGGCAAAGCATATAATCATGAAGAGCTTTGTAACAACATGTGAGAAAGAGGGGTGTAATATTCTACAAATGCCGTTGCAGATAATATTTTGCAGATGGTAAACAAGTTTTTGAGTGTTTGTTTTACTGAAAAATAATAATGCTTATATGTACCAGAAACCAAATCTACATGATTCAGATAGAATAAATATAGTTTTAGAAATATCCTTTCTACATAGAAATTTGGATGGAAAACTCTTTCAATTGAAATGTAGTTTTGAAGGTCTGTCTTCCAATCCTCTGCTCAGGGTATCATAAGATCAGCTTAACTCTGAATTTCCCTAGTTAGATCTTGAAAATTCCAAAGGACAAAGATTCCTCAGGCTCTCTGGGTCACACTGCCAATACTGCACTACTTCCCCATGAAGAAGTGCTTCCTGATGTCCAATATGAATATCTCAGACTACAATTTGTGGTCATTTCAACAAATTAGTCTTGTACTACCTAGTTGAAAATGTCTGTGAAACAGTGTCTTGGGTTTGGAAATGCAAGATGTGACTGGGGGAGTGTATTCATCTGTTAGAGGTGGGGCAGTTAATTGGGCCACCTGTTAAAACCAGGTCGGGCAGTTTTCTTTATCTCTTGCACCATCAATCCTCCCTCCTGGAAATATCTTCTGTTAATGGGCCATTGAGTCTCACTGTGTGACTGACAAAATTACAACATCCCATTGTGAGATGCTCCACCCAAGGGAGGAGCCAAGCATTCCTACCTGGATATAATCTGAGATATGGAACACCAGAGATAGCCTTTTCCCACTGGATTCCCAGAGGAAGACCAGGCCATTCCACACCACCACTGGATGTTCAGATCCACCCTGCTACAGGAGGATCATTGCTTCAACAGAGCCACATCTGTCACTCCAGGAGGACTGCAGCCAGCATTTAATTGGACTGCTACCAACATCCTGACCAACAGGGTGTCAGGCTGTATTCTGACTCTGTCGAGTATTGTTTTGTATTACTGCATTCTTATTTTTATATTTACTTTTTTCATTACTTATTCCTAATAAAGAACTGTTATTCCTATTCCCAAATCTTTACCTGAGAGCCCCCTTAATTTCAAAATTATAATAATTCAGAGGGAGGGGGCTTGCATTTTCATTTCAAGGGATTATCCTGCCTTCCTTAACAAACATCTGTCTTTTCAAAACCAAGACAAACAGCATTTTGCATTAATAGTTCTCTGGAACTATTAGACCATTCCTTTATGTCCTTTCCCCCCAAACTAAAAAAGCCCAGCTCAGTGTCCCACCAAGCAATCTTTCCAGAAATTGAGGAAGAGACCTTTGCTTTTGGGCCAACTACTCCTCATTCTATGTGGTCTACAAATGTACTGAAGGTGCACTCTGTCGTCAAGTGCAATTAATCATTCTTAAGAAGACCTCTTGAACATTATTTTTTTTCTGTCTGCTAGCTGGATATCAGCCCATTGCTACAATTCATACATGACAGTCTAGCAAATTTTTAATTCACCTGGGTCTTCTTATCAATTTTCCTTTTACAAATGAGTGCTTTGGGAGGTGATATACAGGTAGAGATCATCCAGTACTTTCCACCTTGTTCATACAGCTACTTGATTACAGAAGGCAATCACATTGAATTAGCACAATTTTTCTTCGGTAAATGCATGATGACTATACCTAATCACTTTTCTTGTATATCACATTATTGTAAATTAATTTTAAGAGGACATACTTCCACTCACAGGTCTGAGGTGAGGCTCTCTTCCTCTCCTCTACTTCCAGAGACAGAAGTTAACACTAATTTTGTCATTGAGAACTTCACCTTGGTGAATCCCAGCAGGCCCCATGGATTTCAAAGAATGAAACTGGTGTAAGCAGCTCCAAAACCTTTATTGCCCTACTACTGCCTACCCTTTCCTTCTTAATTGTGCTGGTGTGTGTAAAGGTGGAGGAGAAGGTGCTGACTGCAAAGACAGTGCAAAAAAGGCATCAAAAGACAAAAACTACCATAGGGCTGGAAAAGTGAAAGGAAGAACATAGTTTTGGAGTTCTAAAAAGCTTTTTATTTATAACTTACTCTTTTTATTACATTTGCTTGACATTTATAATGGCCAAGAGCAAATTTATAAATACTGCATTGGAAAAACATGTAATTCTTTCATGAATTTATACACACTAAAGATGAAGCATTCTATGCATAAGTTTCAAATTGTTTTACTCACCTATGAATGACAGCTCAGGAAAGATTACTGAGTTATCTTTGAAGAGTGCTCAAACAGCCCGTCCTTGTGTTTTCCAGTACATTTAGACATATTGACTCCCTTCTGTTTTTAACTAAAATCATTTGCTATCTCACAAGTACTAAGCACTTGATATTAATAAAAAATGGGGAAGGGAATTAAATTAATGGAGTATTGTATGACTTTTTTTGTTAAAAACAGGATTGATTTAATTTTCTCAGCATGACACAAATGTATTGTCATTGCCTAAGACACAGATTTCACAATTTTGGCTAATAGAGTAAAGAAAATCTTCTGATGACATTTTTTCTATAACTAAATGATGGTGTGACTAAACTACCCCAAAATACTGGAAAATACTGACATTTATAAAATCTTCTGATAAATATTATTCAAATATACCATCAAGATAGAATATTTCATTACAACATTAAAGCAATATTTCCTTTATATATGTAAGATATAACAAAAGTCATTCTCTTTGCACACTGTATAAAGGAACTGTATAAAGGAAAGGTGCTAAATGTTATCTTGATTGTGCTGAAAATCTATTTCACTACCTATGTACCTGTTGTGGTGCATGTTTGTTTTAAGATTTATTTCATGTTTGTTCAGATGGTTTGTCCCGGTTTCCCCCCATTTTATGTAATGGTTCGAACTTGTTTGTTCCTTGCTTTCCCGCCTTTTCCCCTGAGGGCTCCCTGTCAGTCTCCCCTACCCTTCCCCCCTGGGAGTGTCCTGCCCCTATTTGGAGTTGTTTTTCTCCTTAAACCCATCCCTCTTACCTGCCAATCTCAGCAGTCTCCCCTCAGAGTCCCTGTCAATCTCCCTCAAACCCTGCCCCTCCTTCGAGAACCTTCCCTGTCAATTCCCCCTTCCTCGACATCCCAGTGGCTGTTGTGGCCCAGCCACTCCCTTTCCTGCTTCCCATTGGATCCTTGTTATTGTAATCCCTCCTTTGCCTCCTCCCTTGGAATCCCCTGGTTGGTTGTACAGTTTTCCCTCCCCTTGTTTACACCTCCCTATATAAGTTGATGTAACCCTCTTCCCCTTCACCCCTTTTTGGTATCCCTGCTCTTCTCCACTTCTTGGTAGTCCTGCCTTCCTTACCTGCTACCCTACAATAAATCTTGCCTGCCTCCTACCATTAAGTGGTCCTTCCCTTGATTCTCCTGCGCCTTCTGCTCTCGACGCCTCCAACAGAGCTGTCAACCCTGAAGGGGGGCTGGCAGCCTGGACCTCTACCCCTGCTGCTTCAGAGGAAGCTAGCTTCTCGGGGAGAGGCCTCTCAGACCGCTGCCTCCGGGGCTGTTTGGGCTAGCCGGTGGATTCGAGGAAACCGAGGCAGCGTGTCGTGTACTCATAAGCAAAAGCTTCTGTCCGTGAAAGAGAGAGATCTCTAGGACAAACAAATATCCAAAAAACCAACAACAAAAAACCCCACACAACCTTCTTTTCCCCCTCATAAAACAAAAAACACCCCAAGATTTTTAAGTCTAATCAATAGAAAACGTTAAAATATGATATGTTTCAGAGTTGGAGCATGCACTAAATGCATCTTTCCTCTAAAACTGCAAAAAAAATTCTGAGATACATTTCACACATTCACTTTTGATCTACCCATTAACAGTCACATACCTTTACCTTGGTGGTACAGGGGTCCAAAGAAAACTCATTTCTCTTTCTATACAATGACTCTTGCAACACTCATACAGACTGCAGACTGGTATTTTTCCATAATTAAGTTGACATGGCTAGAGAAGTTGACTGACTTTACCACATCTGATGATCAGATTTCAGCTGTGATTATCCCCATTGTTGGCACTCTCTATAGCCCTTTGTTGGGGGTTGAATTTTTTAATGTTCTTTCCTTATCTTTCGTTATCCTATTTTTTCCCATTGGGTTGCTAAAAAGGGACTGATGGTTGGGTGCTTGAGACAGGAGGAGAGGGAGGGGCAGAGATACCGGGAAAATTGGGGCTGGGGGAAGGGGCGAAGTGTGGTTACTAGCTCACTCTCACTCTCTTGACACTGAAGGGGACACAGGCTGCAGGCACTGTGGGGAGAATTTGCTACCACTGCAAGGCTCTGTCTGTGCTGTCTTCTCCTACCAAGGATGGTCGGACCCGCAGTTTGGGAAAAAAGAAAAGGAGTTTCGCTGCCACCACCATAACCCAACGGGGAATCTTTCTTCTGCTGCTGGGCCCCGTATCCCTCTGCCCTGCCAGGACATCCCACAGGTTCCAGCTATTTGCCGTAGAGTTTTGAGACATTCTCATTCACTGCCCTGGGATTTCTGCTCATTCCTGCCGTTCCAGCCCACTGCTTCCAAGAGTCCTGCTAGAGGCACTGGGATTGGCTGCCCCAGCGATTTGTGAAGCAAAGCCTCTCTTCCATCCCTTCCTGTCTCAGATGAGCCACCATTGCCAGATGTTCCCTGAGCCCGCACTACACTGCCCCTTGCAACCACATGGGGATCATTGCGCCTGCCCTGCTGACTGGGAGCCTGCCAGCGCCCCTGCCAGCTGTGACCGAAACTACACCAAAGTGCCGCAGCCAAAATGGCTGTCATTGGGTTCCTGGTTCTGTTTGTTGTTAATGCCATAGTCATTGTTGTTTGTTTGCTTTATTATACATCCTAGTAAAGAACTGTTATTCCTATTTCCATGTCTTTGCCTGAGAGCCCCTTAATTTCAAAATTCTAATCATTCAGAGAGAGGGGGTTTACATTCTCCATTCCAAGGGAGGCTTTTTCTGGCTTCCCTAGTAGACACCTGTGTTGTAAGCCAAGACACCCTTCTTCCTCCAGTACACATCCAATGGTATCAGTATTTGCCAGTGTGGTACTGTTGTCCACGCTAATGCCCAGACTGGGATACGAAACTAGAGTTTACTCATTTAGAGAGATTTCCATCTAATCCACCTGCCATTCTCTGCTTTGTAATTTACTTCAAAACAAAATAAAAAACTTTAAAGATTGTGGTCAGGATGGTTTTTACTCCAAAATCTGCCAAAAAATGACATGGACCAAGGGGAAATCAGGATTTTCTTGAAAGCGCAAGAAACGATATTCCTGTCCCTTTGAGATAAGAAGTACCAGTTCAGACTGAGTATTTTTAAATAATTGGAGATGATTTTGTTATGGTGAGTTTCTCTTGCTGAATTACCCAATTTGCTTGTCTGGTTACCACCCCC
>VXAX01000012.1:283553-307799 GCA_013399835.1 Leptocoma aspasia | reverse complement strand
TACCCCAGTGTACCCCAATGTGTGTCTCCAGTTGGTTTATCCCTGAATTGTGTCCTCCCCTGTACTTCCCTTGTATGAGATTTCCCCTCCCCTTCTTCCAGACCCTTCCCTGCTAGTCAGGGGAACCTTGCCCTCCTTCCCTGTCCATCTGTGGAATCCCTACCCCTTTGCCTAGAACCTTCCCTGTCATCCATATCCTTCCTTAGAGACAATTGGCTAGTAAGTTGTACTCTCCTCTCCTTATGCCTCTCATTGGTTACATTGTAATGTATTCCCTCACCCTGCTCCTCCCCAAGGAGAACCTTATTGGTTGATGAATCTACCCATTGTATCCACCCATTGTATCTCTCCCCTTTATAAGCAACCGTAATTCGCTGTCTTGTGTTCTTCAGTCCCTGACCCTTACGAGAGACAATAAACTTTCAGGAACCAAACTGAGGAACCTCTCCCTCTGTCTTTCATCCCTTCCCTTGCTGAGGTTGTAGGGACGGCTGGTGCTCTACAGCCGCAGCCCGGGTGGACCCCACACAGTTCCATCTTTCTCCTGTGGCTACCTGGGGGTGGCCCACTCTCATTGTGGCGCCATGGCGAGAAGGCTAGCCAGGACCAGGCGGATTTCCGGTGCCACGACAAATTTGATTCATTTTATGCATCTGCTGCAGTGGCACAATATGCTATAAGAAAGGCACAGCACCACTCAGGGTATTAACCCACCCAGGCATCAGAAACAATGGCAGAAGAAAAAGTTGCTACTTTAAGATAATCTGTTTCACTTCTGTTCATCTCTTGTGCTCTTCCTAGAATAGTCCAGAAGGGTGAAAGAAAGGATCATACCAACTAATGTTTTTGCTACTTTGTGCAGGCTTCTTGGAGGTGTACAAAAGTATCCATGCCAGCAAATCCCACACTTGGTGTTGACTTTAAAAGTAATAATTGAGTGGATTACAATAACTACCCTGTTTGGGCATGATGTCTTTTACAATGAAATTGTTCTAGCTCAGACCCCTGACAGACACCCTTCCCCCTGCCGAAAAAGTGTGACGAAACAACAGTGACAGTACATATATGACTGCTGCTGATGCCTAAAGATTTTTGCTTTTTATATATCTATAGCTTTATAGATTTAATGTATAGTTGCATAGTTTCTAACACTTCGTCACTTTAGCATAGTAGCTATACTTTCTAACATATTATGCTACCTTCTTGGAATTCTGTTTAGCCTTCCTTTTTAGTCTAGCAAGGACACTTTGTTTTGCACCACATATTGTAGACATAATGAAATGTAGGTCTAAAAGATTAGGGGGGCTCCAATGGGGCAGAACCTGAGGGAAATTATCTAACCAACTGCTCTTCTAATTGGACCATATTTGTTAGATATACTTATTAATTAACTTTATAAAAATTATACAAATCTGGTTCCATGTGTGCCCATAGCCATGGGAGCATCTGGAGCCTTCCATTGAAGAACTGCTTTTTATATTACCTATATTAATATTATCTGGAAAGTGTTTTTTCTTTCTTGATTCAGGCAACAGTGCCTTTCTGAGTTAATTTTTTTAAAAATTATTTTTACTTACAATATAGCATATAATGATTAATAATTATTCATAGCCTTGTGACAATATGTCTGCACGTCATGGCAGGGTCTATTAGTAAATATATTTATTTCATTTTCCAACTCAGCAATTAATACTGCTTCAATTCCTTCCTAGATAGAGTAATAACCTATAGAGAATTAATCACTTTCTGTTGCTGTGACTGATACCATAATTAAGCAGGAAGTAACTAAGTTTTAAATGTGAGTTAATAATTAAAGGTTACTGTTAAAAAAAAGGTCCATCATATAGGTACAAAAATTTTTGAATTTTATAAAAAAGAGTACCTTCTGGATCTGACTTTCAATAACGATTGTCATGTATGATTACAAGGTGACAGAAAATGGTCCACCATTTGCTGCATTTCTGATAGCTGACTGTAAAAGACCTAGAAGATTAGAAAGAGTTTAAGGCTACCATATCAATTAAAATACATTTTTTAAGATTCTTGGATAGTCTGATAGGCTACAGTATCTGTGAAGTGCTTTGAATCCATATTCTTTGTTTCTAAAAGCATTATCCTTGGTATCAAAACCAATGCACCAAAAAGCAGTTCTTTGGTAGACACACGCAGCCACAAAGGCATTTTTTCCTCAGAAAGACTGAAAGCTTTAGTAAAGGCAGCTACAGTGAGCCTGTCACTTCATTTCATTGTAAATTAACCCAGTACAGACTGTGGGAATGCAACTGGCTCGGATGAATAGTGGTTTAGCCTTGGTGGCATATACAGGAGGCATCAACCTGAGGCTATGGGAAGCGGGATACTGAAAGGGAAAGATCTGGTCAGGTCATGGTGAGAAGAGTGTAGTCATGGGAGTTGATATGTTAATAGTATGTTAATAGAATTATTTTATAATAGGTCATGTTTCTGGTTCTTGTTCTTGTTCTCAGTTGGTTTAGGACTTGTCATATAGGTCATGTTCCTAGTTTGCGTTCGTGATTGGACCCCTGCCCTCAGAATACCCTTATATATTGCTATGTTCACCACACTTCTTTTTATCTTGCCGCTCAGATTGTGCAGTTTTTAGGGTTGTTATTTTCCTATTAAAGTTCTTTATTTTTCAGGCAACTCCATCATTCCTGTCCCTCTATTTTGTCATGCTCCCCCCGGCTAGACTGGGCTTGGGGTCGCAGTGAGCCAGACTGTGACAATAGACTATCACACTTCAAAGCTGCACAAAAATTATTTCCAGCTAAAGTGAATACATAAACATTTTAGAGAGAGTTACTTTAACAAAAGTGATAAGTATGACTTCAGAAAGAATGCTACACACCAGCAAGAGAGGAATTAATTTGCTGATTCCTGAATTGCAGCAGGGATCCAGTAAACCATTACCTAAGAAAATGCTTGTGAGAATGGATAAATCAATTAGTACTCAGTAATGTTTTCCTGCCTTAGGGCCTCTTTGGGCATCAGATAACTGGAAAATTCTCATAAATAACACTGGCTAATTCCCTAAATCAGTTTTCTTCATAGATGCTCTCCAAATTTATGCCAGGTAGACATTGGCACTAGGGTTAAACTACTATGATAGCTTAGAACAAAGTATGGAAGTACACACTCTTTACTACAAACGTAACATTCACTTCAATGTTCTTTTTTTTTCGAAAATCTATCAACAGGTACCCCACTGATAATTTTTTGACAATAAGACTGAGTACACCTTCACAATCAAAGTTAAAGACCTCATTTTTACACTGTTCTAGTCAGGAATATTGGTCACACTTTACTATATCATACCAAAATTACCAACAGTAATTCAGTATATGTTACCTCAAACCTTCCAGGCAAAGTGAAAAAAATAAAGAAATCCATTGACAATCACCAGAATAGTGATTGATGTGAAAGTACCAAGACTAATTACCACATCAATATTTAACCAAAGAGTTTCATAGCAGAACTGGATATCATTACAACAGTTTTTTTAAGATGCCGGTTCCCCCACAAAAGCATTCTTGTGTGCTGTATGTGAGCCTCATTCATCAGAGTTAAGCAGACTTTCAGCTTTCGAACTGAGAGAGAACGGTCCTAAAGCTCTTTGGCAATGGCAAAACCCCCCCCCACACACGCTGCTTCCATATTCCTCAAGGATATTCTTCAGGGTCTCCTTTTATAGCTGAAAGTCTGTCCAATATTTTACAACTAATGAATTGGAAATTTTAGCTGGGATGCTGATCCTGAATTTATTAGCCAGCGCTGGATCATCAGTGCTGAGCTCCAGAGAAAAGCATAGGAGACTTGCAAGATTTAGTGAAAGAGGTTCAGAAATCCCTTGACCCTAAGATGGGATGGAAATTGGACCTCCACCAAATTGCATTCCCAGAGTTTGCTGC
The DNA here is from genome assembly GCA_013399835.1 of Leptocoma aspasia. Classification (NCBI taxonomy): domain Eukaryota; kingdom Metazoa; phylum Chordata; class Aves; order Passeriformes; family Nectariniidae; genus Leptocoma; species Leptocoma aspasia. The sequence continues at coordinate 303,870 of VXAX01000012.1, read as the reverse complement.
TGCACTCTCTGTTCATGATGCTCAGAGCAGGCTCTTTGAGGATCACACAGCATATTTGAGCCAGCACTGTGCTGGAGAGCTTTATACCTGTTAGAATATAAAGTACTTCCAGATTTAATTTTGGAGGAACATGCTAAAATCCACCTTGGGATTCTTTTTCTTAAAGAAAATAAGTGTTACATGGGATGAACCCTTTATGTAAAGCAGGAGGCTGAAGGGACCCATCTGTCTATTGACACTGAAGGAGTTTCTTCATGTTCTTATTCCTATCCCTGAAATGGCTTGGATTTTTTTCCTGCTAATGTACAAAAAACGTTCAAAAGTTATACAGTGCTGTGCGAAGAGCAACTGCTTTGTGCTGAAGTGTGCTGGAATCTGTTAATTTTCTAGAACCAATTATCTTTCTGCCACAGTACTGCATAAACGCACTAAAATGACCACTTAAAGAAAATAAATGGATGAGAATATTATTTACTTTAAATAGGTAAGCAAGAAAATTCCTCAAAATGAGGAGCAGGTACTTATTTCCTCAATTGTACTTAAAATGGTCAACAACAGAATTATGTTCTTTCACTGATTTTGTAGCAAAATGTCCAGATGTGGACTTTACAAATCAAGGTGTAAAAGACTAAACAATGGATTTTATTTGATAAAATAGGTCCCTCAGTGATTTATAATCTGGGATTATAAAATGTCCAATGGAAATATTCTAACAAGGACAGATAGAATGTTTGGTGAAAATCTAAAATCCAATGTGAAAAAATATACATTGTTGATGACCAGATGAATTTTTTTCATTATAATTTGGAGGGAAAGGAGAGATTAACAAAATGAAGAAAGAAAATATAATTTCCTGAGGGAAGCTCCCAGAGCATTAGTTAACAAATATGACTTTGTCTCTAAAACACTCAGTCTGGAATCTCAGAGTCTTTGCAGATTTTTTGCCAAGCTTTACGAGTTTGCAAGAAGCAGCATATAGATCCAAGCACTTCATGACTTTTAAAAAGATGTAAAAATGTTCTCATAACTGGATGCCCAATTTTTAATTTGGCAATGATTTATTTCTGTCTCATGTCTTCTTGGATCATAAAATCTTCCAGGTCATTACTCTGAAAAGCATGGTGAAGTCCTTTGCCAAATGGATAGTAACTTGGTCAACAGAAAGCACAAGGCAATTAAGCATTTCTGCAGCTTTAGAAACGGACAAGTTTAACTCCTAAATAATGCCTAAAATGGTAGGGCTGGCATTATGGTTTTTGAAAAGCCTATGTTTCTCTGTTATCTTTACCCTCTTTACCGGTATCCAACCCAGCTCTAGAAGCATTGCCAAATCTGTAGGTATGGGCCTCACCCAATTGGCTCAAAACTCTTCTTTTTTTTTTCATACATTTGGCATGTATATATCTGCATTTATAATCTCACGGTCCATTGTCCCTGGCTGTGTCACTCAGTTTTCCTATCTCATGCTCATATGTAAGGGCAGGCCTGCAAAGAGAAATAAATCATTCAGAAACCAGTCTGCAAAAATACTTTCCTTTGGAAATGAGATGTACAGTGTAGATGTTAAGTATGTTAGAAGCTATAACATGTGGAGCAGCTTACATTTAGATAAAATCTCATTTAAAGAAACCTAGAACATGCATGTGGAAGAGTGCAAGATGAGCTAGGGATTCTAAATAAAAATTTCAAGACCATTTAAAAAAAAATTGCCCAGTAATTAATGTGACAGAATTCAGAGAACCTACAAAATAAATAGAAAACAAATGCTAATATTTATGCTATTAATTTGTATGCTGTGTTTCATACAAACATATTTTTTGGGTATCACTGATCAAGTGAACTCACAGATGCCTGAAGGCATTTGAGGTCCCTATCCAGAGACAGAAACTTCACAGCCTCTTCCCCCTGTTATCAGGAATTATTTCAAATGTGCTCTAGACATGTCATCAAAGACAATTCACTCACTAAAAGACATTCCTCAAGGTTCCTGGAGAACGGCATCAGTTGTTCAATGGCTTCAAGAAAGTAGCAGTAAATGAGTATTTTTCGCTGGCAAAACTATTTTCACACACCACAGTGGCTCGGGCAGTAACAGAATAATCTAAGAGACTACAAATTTGTGCTGATAAGAAACGTACCTGATTTTTCCCAACCACCACCATGGATACAGACATATTTTACATGGTAAGTAAATTAGATTTGAGCAGGCTTAAATTGCATTCCTGAAGATTTCATATTGTCAAAATATTACTAATACTAGAGGTTATACACTATAGAATGTCTGTGAGTTACAGACATTACAAAATAATGCGTGTCTTGCAGCACATATACTGCTGCATGTAATAATCTCTCACAAATTTTGATACGAGGTTATTATGGTCTATCTGTGCCAGATTATCCTAAACAAGCAAAATGGTAGTATCACTGACAGTAAATACTGGAAAATACTTCCTGTAATTTTTAACCTATATTTGTGTTTTCCATCTTGTCTGTTTTCGACAGATTACTAGAGCTGTATAATTTTTCCCACAATCTGTGAATATGAGTGGTAACACCCATTGATGAAAGCCAGATTCTGCCTTCAAGCACAGGTGTGAGAAAAGACCAAGACACAAACCTTTCCATCCAAAAGTAGACATTAGAAGTGTTGTAATTTATATCCCTTATTCACAGGTCTTTCCTTGAAGGTTCTACATTTCTCTGGGCCAATGCTTTGCTGACCTTTTGTTTCACATTAGGGCTTTATAGTATCAATTATTTCCCACTCTCCTTCACACAGATACAGGGTGCTTTAGAGTCCAACCTCAAAGCAGTGTAGGGCAATGCAACTGATAATTTTCTGTGAGTAGTTCTAAGAGATAAGGACTACAAGAGGCTGAAATGACACTTGCTTAAATTTAACAGAAACATTGGAGAGTTTTATGATTATTTTAAAATACAAAGTTAAATGCTATATCACTGTAGAACATCCATTCTTGCGTAGAATTAAGGCACCTCTCCATACACAGAAACTATGATTTTCTTTGTTTCTGTAGCAGTCCTTACTGAACTTCTAAATGGCACATCATAGAGATGCTGTTTTCTTGTCATTAACAATATCTCCTTACTTGCAAAACAGCAGGGCCATAACACGTTGGATCATACCTGGCAGCAGTGCCAGCAGGTGGTTGATGGAGGTAATCCTTTCCTCTGTGCAGCACTGTTGAGGTTCTGGGTCTGGTGCTGGATTCAAGAGTACAAAAAAGACATGGATATATGTGGAGGTCCATGAGCCTACTGGGGAAAAGGCAGTGGCAATGCACTGGAGGGATGCACCACAGGCTCTGGGCACCACCACCTAGTTAGGGTGAGAATAGAGGCTTCTCCCATGTGGTGGTCTGCAGCACTATGTTAATTTATCCCAGTTCTGTTCTCCCCATTGGCCCGTTGGCTTTCCCTACACCTTTCCCTTTCCCTACCCTTATGTTCCTGTTCTAGTAAGTTGTCCCTTCCCTGTTTCCCGATTGGTTTATGTAAGCCCACCTATCCACCATGCCACTCCCTATTAGTTCTTGGCCTTTATACTACTCCTGTGCTCTCAGATCATTGGCCCTGATGCTCCTCTCCACCCCCACTTTCCCTGGATTTATACCCTGGACCCTCCACTGTATTTTGTCTTCTAATCCCTGGATCCCTTAGGCGTTGGACCCCAAAAAACCCTCTTTGGAACACCACATAGAAGACCCTCCCATGTTTTGCTTGTTGGCCATCCATGGCGTGTTTGAGTGTGAGATCGTGTGATTGCTGTATGCCTGCCCAAATGCTGTCTTTCTAAAGATGCTTCAGGGAAGATAGCAAGGTGGCATTTACCACCTTGCCTCACTGCTACAGATATATTCAGAGCCATGAAAAAAAAATGGGCACGCTTTTCTCAGTGTTGCCTGCTGACAGGATGAGAGGCAATGGTCACACATTGAAACACAGGTAATTTCACTTTAGGATAAGAAATCATTTTTACTCTGAGTGTGGTAAGACACTGGCATGGGTTGGGGATTCTGGTGTCTTTTCTCTTTGGAGACTTTAAAAATTCAGCTGGACATAGTCATGCGCAACCAGGTCTACTGAATGTCACTGAAGCAAAGGCATTGGACTGGATGATGTCCTTGGGTCTCTTCCAGTCTCAACAACTATGTGACTCTGTGGGATCAGCAGGACCCCAAAGCCCTGCCCAGACAGCCCTCCTGGTGGTAATCCACTGATGTAGAAACTGCCCATATCAATCTCCTCAGACCCTGGTAGCAGCTCATCTTATCAGAGAAGGTAGATGTATTGGCACCTACTCTGCCATGCCATCTTCAGCATTTTAGAGTATTTCTTTGGGTTTAGGAAGTACTTGTGTTTCAGAGAGGCTGAGACACTGCGCCATTCCACGCCGTTTTTTCTGCTGCTTTTCTACTTACTAGAAACACAGCTATCCAAAATCAGAAGCAGACTCTGCTAAGCGCAGACTCTAAAACCTTGTGTCTTAATTTGCTGCAGAAATAAATTTCATTAGCCAATTCTACATCCTGCTAATGACCATCAACACCTTAACACCAACTGCTTCCAACAGGCTGTAAAAATCATGCTAAGAGCCTTTTTTTTATTACGTGAAAAGCATAGTGTGAATGATGTTCAAGGGAGAATACTCTTAATTTTATTTGTACATTTTCAAACATTATCCTTTTCTATTGTTTTGCACTCTGATGGGCATCCTTCTAAAAAGGAACTGCTTTCTAATTGCTAGTTTCATGTACTCTGCTAAAACACATTATTTCCAACACAAGAAAATCAGAAGGGACTCATCTGCAAATAACTTGGATAACTTAGAAAATTATCCTAGACCATATCTAAGAGAATGAACATTTACATATTGCAGATTTTCTCCTTTTTGCTCAAAAATTTACATGTTACAGGAGCATGTAACTGCATATTTACAAAGTGCTCCAGTTTGGGGCTCAAACTCCCAGAAATTTCTCATTTCAACGGCACACAGATATAAAAAAATTTAAACTTGGGCCAAATCAGCTGGTTGTCAGACTTGAGTTCTGAGTACGCATACTGCAAACTAAGATAAATTAATTCAAAACAAAAACAGCACCCAGGCTGATTTTTATTCATAAATGCAGCACATGGAAAAATGTTTCTACATGCTTTTTTGCAAAAAGAAGCATGTTCAGAACAGTCATGACCTAAAAGCATTAGAAATATAGACTCTGCTCACACTGAAAAAATTCCACTCTACCATCTTCATGTCACATGATGATAAAATTTTAACAGCAAATATTTAGAATGGTCTGAATGGGAAAAGAAAAAAACAAAAAACCCCCCCCCCCCGCCCAAAACCAAGCAAAAAACTCAAAAAACCAACCAACCAACCAACCAACCAACCAACCAACCAACCAACCAACCAAAAAAGTTTTCCTGGAAGCATTCTTCCCCCTGACACAGAAGTGTTTTCTCCTATTCTTCTTTTGTAAATACACTGCACATGAAAGTCAAGAGTAAATTATTAAATACCTTGTAAAAAGAAAAAATACCTATCTCTATGTTCTCCCACTGAAATGCCATATGTCCTTAGATAAGTTATTTGATATGTCCATGCCACAAATATTTTTTTGTAATATGAGGGTAATACTACAAATCCAGACATTTTAAAGTGATGTGCCAGTGATAACCACTATATGATGACTTCCTAAAGAGAAGTAACACTGCTATGAGTCATTGCCTTTAGTAGCCTAAGTGAAAATAGGAAATCTCCTTACTCATACATAAAAAAAATCAAGAGGTATCACTGCATTTTTCTATAGAACAGGTTGCTGAATCTCATTTTCATTAAAATTCTTTTAAGGTTCATTTGCAAGACCTCAAGGTTTCTGAGCAGAAACATGCTTATCCTCCACTCACAATGTTGCTATGTGAAATTCTGCAAAGCTAGGGAATGAGCACTTTATCTATTCCCTTCTCAGCCTTGCCAGTGGGCAGATCAGGCCACCTGAGCTCAAATGGCATGGAAACAAAACACTGTATAGAGCAACCTTTGGTCTTCTTTAGTTTAATGTAGAAGGTGAGAAATTTAAATTATGGGTAGTATAAGTCCTTTTGTCTCTGTCTCTGACCCAAAACCAGAAGTAAAGTTCTTGTGACTCAGACTTAAACAGAAGAGATTTTCTTCTAAAAAGTTTTCAGCAGCAGCACATAAGTGCAAAAAGCTGTTGCTCAAGTCTTACTTGTAATAGACTTGCACTCTAAACAAAGGTAGATATAGGACCACTTCTAGATGCTGTTCACTTTTTTCTCCCCCATGCACTGACAAACAGTTTGTCCTTGTTTCTGCTCAGCTGACTGATTTAGTTGTCTTTGTTGTCCCAATAAGTGTCAGAAAAATATATTTATTCCTAATAATTTTGCTTTTTGAATATCAAGTTGGGAATTTTTTAATTAAAAAAATATATTTAAAGAAAAAAGAAGGGTTAGGCTCTTTTTTTATTCTGTTTGTATGTTTGTTTTGGAGTGTTTTTGTTGTTTCTTGTTTGTATGTTTTTTGTTTGGTTGGGGTTTATTTGTTCTTTGTTATTGTTTCTTTTTCTGAACACAATGGTCATATGGCTTTGCACAGAAACAGTTTCAGTGCAAAGTGCTTGTACCAGATCTAGCCAGATGTTCTTCTTTGAAATGTTACCACCTCTGAGGCTGTTGTACTCATGAAACCCAAAATGTAAATAGTGCACTGGCCACCACGGAGACAATCAGTTTTTCTAAAAATTCGAAGTAGATAAGCCAGAAAGAAGAACACACTTGTAAATATGGACAACAATAATATCTTGTTTTTCGCAGTTACTCCTGATCTCCTTGTATGTTCAATGTGTTCCCCTGTCTTTGACAGTGTATTCAATAAGAAACATGCTTCATGAGACTACCTAGAGTTATGACAACATTGAGGTGCTTGATACATGGATATATTCATCTGCTAATAAAAGTGCACCAGGCTATCCAAAAGGGATGTGTTGGAAGATAATTTGAAGACTTCTGTTAAAACAGAAGCTGTATAATAGTTTACCTGGATTACCTTATTGCCTAGGGATTCACTCATGGATTGTCACCCCGGTTCTAGATGTTGTACCAACACAGAGATTCATGGAGAGTAAAGGGAAGGCCTGAAGAACAGAACAGGCTGTGAGATATGGATCAAAGACAATGGAGACTAGATTCTATAATCCTTTGGGAAACAATACATTTCCAATAAAAAAGGAAATACAAAGTTTAGGCAGCTGACATTATGGGTAACTGGAGCACAGTCTGGATATAAACTTACATTTACTTAGAAGAACTTTGGAAAAGTTGATTGTTTTGTATCAGCCCTCTAAAATGGAAAGCAGTTAGTGTCTTTGAACAAGTAATTCTTTCATTTGCAGGTTAAAACTTAAAGCAGAATTTCATTATTTGAAGATTTGTAACCAGTGCCTGTTATCAATCAATGAAAAATCTGCAAGTCTATTTTTTAAGCATATTTTTGGCTCACATTTGTAAATGACATATTGTTTGTATTTACATACTTTTTTATAGAGAATATTTTCAATAATCTGGAGTTTTATTTAATCATTGTCTTGTTTTTTTCCATTTGTTTCAAAGTGAGAACACACAGCAGGAGAACTATTATTTTTGTCCCTGTAAAACATTCTACATATATTTTTATTTTTCTTTTTAGGCTAAGGAGCTGTATGCTTCAAATAAAATCAACATTTTCTCTTGAAAAGCTCTCTGTAGGATTATGTGCTGTGTGTTTCTGGCTGTAGCCTTCTTGTTAAAAGGTAATAGGTGTAAATTATATTCACACCCCTTAATTGGAGTAATTTAGAGTTCTCTGGGTCTTCCATCTTAAGACCTTGTGTTTCCCAAGAAACAGCTAGATGTCAGAGTCAGGAGTCTCTGCAAACTTTTGCTTGTATAAGAACATCAATTAAGTGTGTGATTTTTTGTGTTTGTTTTTTTCTTGCAAAATTTCTTTTTTGTCAACATTTCTACCACAGACAAGATTTTATAAGCAAGAAGGTGCTTTTGTTTCTATGCCCATTACATAGGAGCTAATACAAGCAACACCATCACTTCTGCTTTTTTCCTTGTACATTCTGTATCTAGTAGGAGATTTTCTGTGTGTAGCTACATGAGCTGCAGGCAGGAGTTTTCGCTTCTTTCTTTGGTGATGCAAATTCTTAAAAGTTTGGGGTGGTTTTTTTGTTTGGTTTTTGTTTTTTTTTTTCTTTTGTTTATTTGTTTGTTTGGATATTTTTCCTTTTTAGTATTGTGCAAATAATTTTGAGAGTAAGGAGAAAAAAAATCAGTTATTTACCTTGTTTTGAAGAACAGACATAGAACTGATGGAAGCACTGTTCTCTGAACAGCTTGATAAAATACACTAACAATTCATGAAAAATATAGTTACAAGCTAAATATAGTTTCTGCATGAAACTGAACCAATTTACACTGCTTAACTGCAGTGAACTTATCAAAATGTCCTTCCATATCCTCTTAAAAAGCCTGTACCACCTCTGCATGATTTTCTTGTGTTTTCCCTTGACCATAACTGTCTGAAAGCAAGTCTGATTTCACATTCTGCACCAACATGCATTCCTGTTGTGTTCACAGGTATAAATGCTGCAAATACCAGGCTCAGTTGTTGCCCATAAACTCCAGTCTAATCAGAAGATATCACTACTACCACAAGAAAAATCACCATAATTTTTGCAGTCTACAGATAAGTAGGAAGCTTGCTGATGAGCCTACACTGTCGCTTGCATTCAGTCTGACTGTAAGGGTAGTTTGAACCCATGAAATCACCTAAGTAATACTCTTATGAAATAATAATAATAATAATAATTGAAAACAAATAAACTAACAGGAAAGACTATCTGTAAAGGTGGCATGTACCTCTGTTGTATTGCTTAGAGTGATCATAAAAGCTCTTTAGATCTCTTCTAAATCTGGACAAACTTAAATACTAAATAAAATCAGCCTAGAGTGGTGTTGGAGGTTGAGTTTTTCTTTCCTTTTCTTTCCTTGTTACTTGTGGAATTTTTTTCCCATTGAGTAGCTAAGAAGCACTGATGGCTGTGTGCTTGAAACAGCAGCGAGGGGGAGCTCCTCTGGTGTTTGGGAGTTTCTCTCAGAGGGACAGAGATACCGCGAGAATAGGGGGCAGGTAAAAAGATGGGGTTGGGGTAGCTGGAGACTCTCTCTCTGTCTGGGCTTCGGAGGAGTATGGTTGGACCTGCAGCTTGGGGAAAGGAATTCCCTGCCACTGACATAACCCAGCTGGGAACTGCCTTCCTTCTGCTGCTGGTCCCTGCATCCCCTACCCTGCCGGGACATCCCACAGTTTCCAGCTACCGTCACGGAGCTTCTGACACATCTTGTCCACCACCCTGGGATTTCTGCTCATTGCTGCTGTCCCAGCTTGCTGCTTCCCAGCTGGGGCACTGGGATTGACTTCCCCAGGGTTTTTTTGTGAAGTGAAGCCTCTCTTCCATCCCTTCCTGTCTGGGCCAAGCCGCCATTGCTGTGTGCTCCCTGTGCTCATGCCACAGCGCCCCTGCAGCCACAGGGAACCATTGCACCTGCCTGCCCACCGGGAGCCACCAGCACCCCGGCTGGCTGTGACCGTAACTGCATCAAAGGGGAAAGTGCCTGCAGCCAAGAAAGCTGTCACTGGGTACATGGATCTGTTTATTTTTAATGTTATAGTTGTTGTTGTTTTGTTTACCTTATTATACATCCTAGTAAAGAACTGTTATTCCTATTTCCGTATCTTTGCCTGACAGCCTCTTAGTTTCAAAATTACAATAATTTGGAGGGAGGGGGTTTACATTCTCCATTCCAAGGGAGGCTCCTGCCTTCCCTAGCAGACACCTGTCTTTCAAACCAAGACAAATGAGTGTCATCTAGGGTGGAGACAGATTCTCTGTAGTTAGAAATAAAATTAGGAATTGCTCCTATATGGATAGAGACTGGCCATCACAAAATATGCAGGGCTGAGTTGGCAAATGAGGTAGACTCAAATGTTAGAAACCTCGAAGTTGTGCAACCTTGTCACATTACAGATTTCACATCTGGGATCCTATATACCCCTAGAGGATGCATAAAGCAGAGTTCAAAAATCAGAAAAGTTGCCCAGCATTCATAGTTGAAAATCATCATTGATCTTTGTAGGGAACTGCTGAGCAAGAACCACAGTGTAGCTTTCTCTGATAGACGGTATGAAGTATAATTGTGGGTCACAGCCTTGATCATTGTTCATCAGTGCCATTGATCTCCAACTCCAAGTTAACTTCCTCTCCTCCATTAAAAATAGTCCAAAAAGAAGTTATGGTATAGTCCTCCCTCAACTCTATAAATAAAAAAATCCCCTCATATAAAAATATCTTCAGTATGTACCTTGTAATACAAAGTTACTGGATATTTGGATGAAAGCCTTTCTCAGGTTATTCTCTCTGACCCCTTTGATATTAGAAATATACCTATAAATGGGGGGAAGAACTTGAATATAGGCTTTTAAAGTGAATGCCCCAATCCTTTTGAGTTTTTCATCTAGTTTGATACACATTTTAAAGTTGAGCCTCAATTAATAACACCAAAACCACAAGTCTATCCATCATCTCAGATTTTGTTGGATTAATTTTTTATTTTAGTATACTAGACCCTTTTTAATTTAAAGAGCTTTTTTCTTTTTCCTTTACTTTTTTCTTCTTCATTTTTGGGGTTTTTTATTTTTGTTTTTCAATCTGAGAACATACTGTGCTTTGAAGACTCTTGGAGCTATACAGACAAAATAAACCTTTCAGTGACTTTTTAAAAATTGCTTTGCATTTGTATATCCTGGCTGTAATTCTGTGTCCCAAAATTAACCACACAATTGCTTCTTAATTATTGAACTGTATTTCTTATAAAATATATTCAGATGTGGAACTCATATATGTTCAAAATTTAGTGGATCTTCCTCCACCCAGTCCATGGGAAGCCAAGATGAACTGTCCCGGGAAAAGGAAGTTGAGGCAATGCAGGGAGTATCAGTGTTTCAGGAAATGTTTTTAAATATAAGTAACCTATGTTTCAAAATAATAATTTTCTCTTTTGGTAAGTGCAGTAATACACAGTGATGATCATACATCAGTACTTAACTAATACCATGGTACTTCAAGACATACTGAAAAATTAAGAAAGAAATGTGACAGAAGTCCCTTACTTCTTTAAAAAATATGCATGTCACATATATTTCTCCATTTGTTCCACAAATTGGTTTTCCAATGTTCCAATTGGTTTTCCACAATACTGGCTGCTATTGGCTTAAATGCACAAGAAATTAACTTCCATTATCTCAGAGTTGTTGTGTAAATGCTAAATTTGTCTTCTTACTGTCTGCCTATTTTTACTTTCGTATATAAATAGAAATTATGTAAGAAGACATTTTTGTACTTGATTTAGAAAACTTCAGCAGTATTCAGCTCACAATACTAAGGTATCTTTCTAAATGCAAGTGCTATTTTTCCTATGATTTTGTTATCTGCTATGAATTTTTAAATAATCTAATTTATTCATGAGCAGAAGTCAATAAAATCACTGGTTTCCCAGTGGGGTCATATTGTTAGCATGAATCACATCTTTCCTGACTTTGCAAAGCAGTTTAAGGGGTTTGACTCCATAATTGGTCCAATTGTAAGTACACTTGTCAGTCAGGTTTCTTGTAACTTTGGAATAGCACCAATATGTCTGGTTTTATTCAGTCCCAAGTTCTCAATTGCAACTGACCAAAAAATTACCTGCCAGCTAAACCTATCAGACCTTTCATGCCATTCTCTTCTACACAAATTAAAATGAGGTGCTTTGCTGAAACCAAAATCTTCCAATATGCTTTTCATGACCTGCTGAATTTACTGTTCACATCTTTCTTTTACAACACAGATTAAGTGTAGATCCAGAGCTCAGCTTCAAAGGGATCCTCCAAAAGGTATATTTTCATCATAGCATGCATTCACAATGCAAATAAAATATCCCTCGGGGCCTTTTATGGGCTTGATTTATCCATGCTTATTAATCATAATTAAGTCCACTGTGTGATAAGAATCCATCTCTACAGATCTGCAGTGGGGAAGAGATTACTAACCCTACTTAGGAAATCTAGCAAACAAATTACATTATATCACTCATCATAAAAAACAAATCCTCAGCTCATGATATAAATGTGTTGGGCTAACCTTCTTTTCTAGCACATATGTAAAATAATAGGGCAAAGGGAATGGCAGAACATCAAACATATCTCTTTATCAAAGATGAGAGAGCCCTGTAGAAGCCCCAAGGAAATTTCCAAACCACTAGATCTGAGCATATGGTACATCATGGATTAGTTCTGCAGCAATAGAAATGTAACTAGGAGATGAGCTGTGTGAGAACCCCAGGTCAGGGAGTTTGGAGAAGCTCTTCTGAAATCAAAGTTGCATCACTCCAGGGAAGTTGTTTTAAAACACTGCAAGTGCAGTCTGATTTGGGGCTGACCACCTTCCCATCTCTTCCCACAAAACCAGTAAAAACACATGTACACATGCCTATTTGTACAAAGTGTATTTTTAAAATAAGTATCTGTCACAACCGCCAAAAGCAATATATAATTGAAATATTTAAGGCAATCAGTAATATATAATGTCACTTAAAGTGTTGTGTAGTCTCTGTTTAGAGTCCACAATAGTGGAGTGCAGTGCAAAACATTGAGCTAATGTACAACACTGACAAAGTATTGTGTAGATAAACAAAGATAAAAACTCCAAGTCCAGATACACAGCACTGCTGTCACAACAAGAGGATAGAGACTGCTGAAGATCTTAGACTTCAGTTGGATAGTCCTATATCACCCTCCCTTATAGCCAGAGCTTTAGATATTTAAAGCCGGATTTGTTCAAACAAGCCAGAAATAAGTTTCTATTACTGAAGGAAATCTTTAAGAGTTGCAGTGTCTCTTACTGCCTTTGAAATTGGTATCAAATCTCTGCATATTAAGGAAATGTCATAAGACCCAGAAAAACAAAAAATGTGAAGAATATCCATATTTGTGCCTGGAAGAGCTGAACATCATTGGTTGTTCCACAGCACAGCAGCAGGATAATGCCACCTCCTCAGACCAGAGTCTGGCTGTAAAAACCTTGTATGTTAAGAAATCACAGTACCACCACCCTCTTTCCCCTCTTTTGATGGGCTCCCCAATACTTGCACTGTACATGGAAGACCTTGAGATACTCTTATTGTGAATTGTCTATATAGGAGAAGACAAAATGAAAGGTCAGGTCGGTTTGTCTTCTGGTCTTTTGCCAACTCTCTCATGTTGTTCAGTGCTTTTGGTCCAAAGGCTCCTGGCTGCAAAATAGTCATAATCTGCCCAGGCAGACTCTTCAGTCCCTCAGAAGGCAGGTGGGACTGGATAGTTGCTAAATCTGGGGTGATCTAGTAATGTGCCAACACAGAAATTTTGGGCCTGAAAGAATTTTCAGTTTAAACAGGAAAACTCACAGTGACATTTAGCAGCTAGGAGCCAGAAACTGGTTTTTGTTTAAATGCATTTAGTTGGCTGAAGTATTTATCTGTTTTCCATGCAGGCCCTTGTGGGATTTCCCAAAGTGCCTAAGAATTTCATTTACCTAACTCCTGTTGAAATTTGGACCTTGGGAGTCACTGATTTTCAGTAAAACTTACAGAAATCTTACCATGTTTTTAATGAACTTGCAAGTTTTAATGAATAGTAATGCAATTTTGGAGTCTTCTTGTCTGGAAGCAAAGCTGGTCTGTAAATCATTAGACCATTAATAGCTGTTCCTTTGCCTTTCATTCTAAGTATGGTAGTAATTATCTGTTTTGCAAAGCATAATAAAGTATATGTCATCATATTCAAAATATTAGTGTAGTGAGAATTCCAGAGTTATCTTAGACGATATATAGACAGCAGTGTGTTCATAGTGAACCAGATTTCTAATAGACCTTAGTCTCCAAGCCCAAAATCATAAACTTTGATAGGGGAAACCACAGCGGCCTGCAAATCACCAGAAATTAAAGGGATAGATTTCTCCAGTGCTGGAAAAATCCTAGATCCTTGCTGAATTGCAGATCCGTAAAACTTAACATGATTTAAAATTCTTGACCAATGCTGTTTCTATATACCCAGTTCAAAAATGGTTTTGTTGTTGCAGTTGAATATGCTTGAGAATTAAGGTTCATGCAATATTTGAAGGAAAAAAGTGTTAAAACCCCATAAGAATTATTGTAGGTAAGATGTAGTTATTTACTGTTGGTAACAATTTTGTGACTCTTCTTGTGGTTACAGGAGACTGACCCTACAGAGGTGGAGGCTTAGGGTGACTGCCGCTTTCTAGGTAGCAGAAGGACAGTATACAGCACGTCTACTCCTCCACTCCAGTTCTGTGCTCCCTCACTTAATGCTGAAAAATACCTCTGGGTAAGGTCTTGGTACAACTGCTTTGCTTGCTTTCCCTCTGCCTCCTTGTTCTGACTGTGTGACTCATCACCTCCTGCATTTCCCCTTGTGGCTCCTCAAACATGGAAGTGATGGTTTCATTCCAGACTGTGTCTCTGCTGTTTTGTGTCATCCTAAACTCTATCTCCATCTTTTTGCTAGTGGATGTGGCAGAACACATTCAAACCATAGATTTGACATTTGGTCTTGCTAGAAATTTTTTTTAGGAATGTGAATACTAAAATATTTATGGAACTCTTATGGTTTGAAAACTACGTTTGGGATTAAAGGAGAAGCTGACAGAGGAAAAAATATCACAGCAGAGATGGTTTTCACCTTGAACTGTGAACATCTTTTGACAGCAGGAATTGGTTGAGTTAGATTGCTTTCTCCACCAAAATTGCATGGAGTTGAACTGTGATTAAAGGTGCTTCTTAAGAAGTTGAAGGAAAGTTACATGGGAAGTTAGAGGCACCAGAGGTATAAGCAATCTTCAGAATGGTGCAGTCTTTTCAGAAAGGCTTGATGAAATTATGCATTTCTCTAGCACAACCAGAATATGAACGTCATAACACATTTCAAAAATAAAAACAAAAAATCAAACCAACAACAGAAAAAAACAAACCAACACTCAAAAGAAACCCCAAAATGAAAAACCCTCAAAATCCTGAAGTAACCACAAATCTGAAAACATTCTGTTGCCATGATAAGCAAATTCATCAGAGCTTTTCAGACTGAATGCATAATATTCTCAAAAGAACAGTTTTCCTGACAAGTGACAGAAGAAATATTTTATCTGTGCTGGGATCTTCCGGACAAATGCTAGCTGGGAATGCAAGAAGCTGGGGCAAAGCAGGAACTCTGTTTCCTAATATATGTAAGGAGTTGGAGTTTGTAATGTAAATCTGTCCTCCAGCAGACTTCCATGAGAAATGGCCTCATAGTGGTGGTAAAATCTACAAAAATCTCAGGTTCTTTCATAGATCCTGGAACCAAAACTAAGCTGTGCAAAGCCTGTGTAAACTGCTTTGCACAGCTATTCCTATTCCAGTAGTGTGCTTGAATAATTCAATACACTTTGTATATGTGTTCTGTCACTTCTGTTAATTTACTAGGTTCTTGATTGATTAATTCAAATTATTTGTTGTGAGTTTCTTCTTCAAGGTGGAGCTAGGTGTGAAGGTGAGCAAGTTGTTAGGGTTTTTTTGCTTACAACTGCTAAACTGCATTTAAGTATGTATCTTGGCTTTGTGATTTGCCTAGTGTCTTCATTTTTTTCTCAAAAAATTAATTCCAGAATATTTTTCAGACATTTATAATACACAGCAACATCTCTCTCTCACCAAATCACAGCAATCTGTGATGGGGTACATTTTGCATTTCCTCTTAATTTTAAAACCATGAAAACAAGCTTGAGAGAAGTATGCTCAGTGAACACAGAAGAATACTATGTCATCAAAAATGTGAGTTTCCAATCACATTGAAAGGGCAAGATGGCTTTTAACAGTAAATATGTTAGGGCTGAAAAGGGTAAACCAATGCTATCTGGCTTAATTTTGATCTAATCTTAAGAAATTCTGAGTTTAAAACAACAATTTTGGCCCACACTTTTGTCTGAAAACAAGTATTTCTTTGAAATTTCAACATTTTTCTTCTGTGTATATGAAAGCAATGGTTATAATTTTTCTTTTTCATTCTTCCACTTGTATCCACCAAAATTTTCTTTTTCTTTCATACCCATCTTTACATTGCATGGGCTTCCTTCAGAAATCTTCCAGTACATGGGAATGAAATCAATAGACTTTTGAACAGGTTTATGGTTATAAAAAGACAGTGCTCAGACAAATGTATCTGACTAGAGAAACTAAAGATCCACTTTCTTCACCTGTTGAACTGATTGTGGTGAACAGTAAAGCCTTCTTGTTGAGATTTTTTATCAAAGAAGGTTATTTTAGGCTTGTCCCTTCAAAGAAAATGACTGCACAAGGATATTTAATGCCCTGTAGTTCAGTATCTCTAAAAACACTGTGTTTACTGGAATTCTATTTCTGACTTGCTGTTTCCAAGCCCGTGAGACAGCTTGCCCATCTCCCAAAGGTTTATACCTCCGAAAACAAGTTGGGCGAGCCCTCTCCACACACAGGCTGTTACTTCTGCCCTCCAGAGCAACCTTTCCAAATTATAATGGACAGAATCACAGAATGATGGAATAATTTGTTTGGAGGGACCTTAAAGCTCAGCCAGTTCCAACTCCCTGCCATGTACAGGGATACCTTCCCACCAGACCAGGTTTCTCCCAGCCCATCCAACCTGACCTTGCAAACTTTCAGAGGTGGATAGCCACAGCTTTTCTGGACAACCTGTGCCTCACCAATGAATATTTCTTTCCTAATATCCAAACATGATGTGATCAAGCTGAAATCATGTTGATAATAGATCTTAGTACAGGCAACTGGAAATATATATTGCTGTTCAGCAAATCCTGAGACTTAGAGTTCATTCTACACAGTTAGGAGTCCCAGTGAATCTCTTTCTCCCATATACAGATATACTCTTGACCTGAGGGATGGTAAAATCACTCTTCCCTGGGAATTTTGATTTTTTCCTTTGGGAATATAGAATGCTCTGAGCTTTCAGAGAGGAATTTCTGTCTCTATCTTGAATGTGTTTAGGGCTCAGCTCATTTCTCTAAAGGCATTGCAGCAGACTTTCTATGTCACATAAAATCTAAAAAGGCCAGGATGGCTCCAAAAGAGATAAAAATAACAATTAAATTAGCATCATTATACAGAATATGAGCCAGCTGCTTTCCAAAGGGGTTTTTTTGGGATCTGAAATTTCCAAGAAAAGGGAAGTAACAGTGCATTAGAAAACTTGAGAAGTAATAAATGGTCTTCTACAGAACTGATCTTTCAGGAGCTTTGCTTAGTTGAGGGAGATTACTGTAGTCTGTTAACTACTGATTATTGTGAAGAATGCTGAAATGCATTAATTTTCAGATCTCCTTTTCCTGCTAAAAATATCTAAAAGAATGAGATATTTTTTCCTTCTGTTCATGCTTCCTCTCTCCACCTTCCTTTTGCAGCAGAACCTCTCTGAAAGCAGTGTTGAGTTATGGCTGTGAACCTGCCTGCTCCCTGTTTCCTTTCCCTGGAAAGAAAAGTATAGGACTTAATAAGGGCAAGGAATACTGGCACCCCATGATCAACATGTGGATAGACAGTTCATCCGGATCACTGGGTCTGCACAGCAGTCTTTGTTTTGAGTGCCAACAGATTTTGATTAAGGCATTGGGAATAGAAAGAATTTAAAGGCAGGAGCGTATGTCTAGGAAACCATAATTAAATAACCCAAGTTAATCCAATAAAAGTTTGAAAATTGACGTTTTTGCTACAGTATCTATAATTTACCTAAAAGATTTATAATTGCATAACTATCTGAGACATTTTTCCATAACTATCATTAAAAGGTAGGAAAACTCTACCTAAAGCACTGAGACTAGAATTTTATCTTCCGTAAGTGAGTAAAATTCCATCGTTACTTTGCCTTCTGCTGCTTACCTTAATCTTGTTTGTATTCCTAAAAAGGCACAAGAATGTGTCTTTTCATAGAAGAAGGTCAGGGGGTAGGAAAATTTTATGTTAAAGTTCTAATCCCCTGAATATAGTCCCTGATGGATGTGTTAAGTATGTTGACAGAAGACCCTCTACATTAAGTCTCAGAGCCTAATATAGTTGCCAAGACCTGAGAATTTCACAAGATTTAGTTCATCTGCTTTCAAGTAGTGGCTGTGTGAATTAAGACTTGGTTTCCTTGTAGTTTGTTGTTGTGTTTTTTTTTTTTTTTTCAAAAGCAACCCAAAAAAATCACTCTTTTGCTCCTCCACATGCAAATGCCTCAGTGCTAAGTATTGAAAAACCCAACTTATAGCCTCAAAGGAGGACACAGCAATCTAAATGTTTTATGATCAAATTCCCAATATACGTACACAAGAAGGCTCAGGTGCTATACCTGATGAGATACGTCATACACAAAGAAGGGGTACTGGGAAGGGAGAATCTGCCATGTGAAAAAGCTCTTTCTGGTGGTTCAGTTCCTTGCTTAAGGATCCAATAATGTTTGTGAATCTGCCATATTGATTCAATCTATCATGTCACTTTACTTTTCTTTCAAAACATGTAAACCTTTTACTCAACCATCCAGTGGTTAAAAGCCCTTTCTCAGCAACGGGAGCTATCATGGTCATTTTCTCCAGCCCTAAACATCTTCACTGCTGCCTGAAGAAAACCAGAGGAGTCAGTCCACTCTGAGAGGGACGTGTCCTACCTGACCTGTTGCCACTACTACCACGATGGAAAATAGTTTAAAAAAAAACCTGTCTGGGAGAAAGTGAGTGTGGGACTCTCTCTGCTAATTGCCAAAGTTATGTATTTTCCATGTTAGCCTGTTGCCAGCACGGTTAGAGTTGCCGGTAACACTTGGCATGTGCAGAGAAGTACAATGTAGCTTTTTTTTTTTTTTTTGGCCTTCTTCCTATTAATCTAAGAAAGTAAATAAGGAAGACTGGGAAATCTGGAGGTCAGATATCTAGGCATTTAAACCTGTGTTCAGGACACCATTTTTGCAAAAATTTTAATCTGGTTCTTCCTCTCCTGTCTCTGGATTGCCACAGTGTATTTACCATTGTTGCAGGGAAAGCAGAAAAGAAAAGAAACCTTACAAATATTCCTAAATCAATCCATTTTCTCTTCATTTCTGCATTTCTGGGGAAGGGGATTCTTTGCTTCTAGGATAGTCTGTTTTCCAACATGCACTGGTGGCTGATTGATTGTTTGATGATGTGACTGAGAAAGAAAGGTTATGATACAAATGGGTCTACCAAAGACCTTATTCTGACAGAATTGTAGCAAGGTAAATACACTGTGAATGCCCTTTGGATATGTTCACAAGTTCAGAAGTGGAACTCTGTGGAACAGAGACAAATAAAAACCAAACACCAAGCCTAGAGCCAAAAGAGTCAGTGCTACCTTTTGCCTGAAACCTCTCCCGGGTGACGCTTCGTAAGCACAATGTATTAAATTCTCCAGTTCAAAATTGTCAATAATAAATTCATGCTGTCAGTTACATGACATTTTCTGCTCTGGTACCACAGCTATTTCCCATGCTCAACATACCTGTCTCCTCAGATGAGAAAAATAAGTGGCACATAAAAGAAATTATGGCTAGTAAAATCTCTGTTTGTCCTATCATAACTCTGCTGAGTAGCTCAAAGATGAGGGAAAACAAGTAAACAAAACAAAACAAAAAAACAATTGAGAGTATAAAATTTTAGGCATTATTGTGATCTGAAAATTGGACCATCATAGGGAATGCCTTACACTTGCGTGGCTTATTTTTTCTATTCAGTTCAAATTCTCATTTGCTTTGCAGACTTGAAGCTATACAAGTGAACTGTCATAAGAGCCATGTTGACCTTCAGTGAGAGGTAGATGCAATCCAAGGAATCATACATACAAAACAGTCTAACATGTTTAATAGGATCACAACCTATTACATAATTTGTGAATTACCAGCTGTTAAGAAGAAATTATCTAGCAAAGAGAAATGTGTGCCCTTATAGGTAAAAAATCATGTAGCAGACTCAGAAAAGCAAAAAGGCACCAACTGTTTTATTGTCTTCTAAAATAAAGCCAGTGTTTATTTAATGGTTATTGATGCACCAAAAAGAGAAGAGAACAAGACAATAGAAAAATTCCCATTTGAATTATAACTGAAAAGAAATGAAAAAAC
>VXAX01000012.1:273056-283286 GCA_013399835.1 Leptocoma aspasia | reverse complement strand
AAAAATTTTAATCTGGTTCTTCCTCTCCTGTCTCTGGATTGCCACAGTGTATTTACCATTGTTGCAGGGAAAGCAGAAAAGAAAAGAAACCTTACAAATATTCCTAAATCAATCCATTTTCTCTTCATTTCTGCATTTCTGGGGAAGGGGATTCTTTGCTTCTAGGATAGTCTGTTTTCCAACATGCACTGGTGGCTGATTGATTGTTTGATGATGTGACTGAGAAAGAAAGGTTATGATACAAATGGGTCTACCAAAGACCTTATTCTGACAGAATTGTAGCAAGGTAAATACACTGTGAATGCCCTTTGGATATGTTCACAAGTTCAGAAGTGGAACTCTGTGGAACAGAGACAAATAAAAACCAAACACCAAGCCTAGAGCCAAAAGAGTCAGTGCTACCTTTTGCCTGAAACCTCTCCCGGGTGACGCTTCGTAAGCACAATGTATTAAATTCTCCAGTTCAAAATTGTCAATAATAAATTCATGCTGTCAGTTACATGACATTTTCTGCTCTGGTACCACAGCTATTTCCCATGCTCAACATACCTGTCTCCTCAGATGAGAAAAATAAGTGGCACATAAAAGAAATTATGGCTAGTAAAATCTCTGTTTGTCCTATCATAACTCTGCTGAGTAGCTCAAAGATGAGGGAAAACAAGTAAACAAAACAAAACAAAAAAACAATTGAGAGTATAAAATTTTAGGCATTATTGTGATCTGAAAATTGGACCATCATAGGGAATGCCTTACACTTGCGTGGCTTATTTTTTCTATTCAGTTCAAATTCTCATTTGCTTTGCAGACTTGAAGCTATACAAGTGAACTGTCATAAGAGCCATGTTGACCTTCAGTGAGAGGTAGATGCAATCCAAGGAATCATACATACAAAACAGTCTAACATGTTTAATAGGATCACAACCTATTACATAATTTGTGAATTACCAGCTGTTAAGAAGAAATTATCTAGCAAAGAGAAATGTGTGCCCTTATAGGTAAAAAATCATGTAGCAGACTCAGAAAAGCAAAAAGGCACCAACTGTTTTATTGTCTTCTAAAATAAAGCCAGTGTTTATTTAATGGTTATTGATGCACCAAAAAGAGAAGAGAACAAGACAATAGAAAAATTCCCATTTGAATTATAACTGAAAAGAAATGAAAAAACAGATGGCTATTTAATTACATCACTGATTTTCAGAAACGGTGGAGAGATGCAATGGCTGCCAAATTTTCACAAACCAGCTAAGCGTCTTGAGCATACAGTGGGGACTAATGTTCTTTCAAAACCTGGCCAGTGGTTTCATTATGGAGACTGTTATAAGCATGTTTGTATATATGGTCTGTATTTAACAAAGTTAAGACTGCTGTTCATAATCGAGTTCCACTTTGGGCTGCCAAGAACTTAAAATTCTCATTACAGGATCTTTTTGACATAATGGTAAAATATCAAAATAGGCCAATTTAGAGCCCACCATCAAGACCACAATTATGTCAGCTCAAAGCTGCAGGTTTTTGGCGTTTATCAGGTCAGTCTGAGGAAGAGCTGGATCATTTTTCCTGAAGGATTTCTCCCTCCTGGTTCTATCTTAGGGTCTCAGGGGCTATGTCCTATGACATGGTATGCGGGTCTAACTGTGCCTTGACAGCCCTTGCTAATTTCTTTGTGGGGTTGGAACACATTTGTATTTTGTTCACACAACATCCATACAACAGGATGAAGAACTCAACATTCAAAGTCCTTCAGGAAGAATTAAAAAAATACACGAATAAAGCTGTCTTGGTTTTGCAAGACAGGTGTCTGTTAGGGAAGGGAGGAGAAGCCTCCCTTGGAATAGAGAATGTAAACCCCCTCCCTCCAAATTATTAGAATTTTGAAATTAAGGGCCTTTCAGGCAAAGATATGGGGATAGGAATAACAGTTCTTTACTAGTATGTATAATAAAACAAACAAACAACAACAGCTACAGCATTAACAACAAGCAGAACCCAGAACCCAGCGACAGCCGTTCGGCTGCGGCACTTTCCCTGTGGTGTAGTTCCGGTCACGGCCGGCAGGGGCGCTGGCAGCTCCCGGTGCTCAGGGCAGGTGCGGTGATCCCCACGTGGCTGCAGGGGGCGCTCCAGCACGGGCTCGGGCAGCACGTGGCGATGGCGGCTTTGTCCCAGATGAGAAGAGAGGCTTTGCTTCACAAACCCCTGTGGCAGCAGATCTTGGTCCCTTCAGCAGGACTCTCAGAAGCAGCAAGCTGTTCTGCTTGGCAGGCAGGGGTGAAGGGGCTCCCAGCAGGGCAGGGAGAGCCGATCTCAGGATCTCAGGCACCCGAGCAGACGGTGATAGGTCTCTCTATTAGTGAGGTGGGTGTTAGTAAGGTCTCAGTTTAGTGGTTGCTCTCACAAGCAGAGGCTCACCCCAGGCAGAAGGAGCAGCTCTGGGCTGGACTCTAGCAGCAGCAGTGAGAGTTGCTCTTCCCAAGCAGCGGCTCCAGCCGTCCTCCTCCGAAAACCGAGAGAGAGGGAGAGCCTAGAACCACCCCCCTGCCCCAAATCATCTGGTGTCTCTGCCCCCCACCCCGGCACTGGGACTACAGGTGGAGTTCTCAAACCATCAATTCCATTAGCAGCCAAAATAATAATGGGAAGAAAATTTCACACAAATGGTGAGGAGAGAGCAGGAAAGAGAAAACCAACACCCAACAAAAGCCATTATAAATACTTAAAATTTTGAAGGCATTGGGTACAGTGTTTGCTCTGACACATTTTGGTTGTGTTCCCTCTCTTCTTGTTTGTACCCGAATGTTGTCCCACTTGACTAGACATTCAAATAGGTAAAGGTGATAGCATGTTTAAAAGGCTACACATAGCCTTGTTACTTCAACAAGCATTCATATATCAGCTACAACAAGTGTTCATAGTTTGACAGCTCCTTTGAAGTCATTCAATGTAGGTTCAGCCTTAAAAAATGACGCCTTTTTTGTCAAGGTTCTTTATGGCCAATGGATTTCTACTGCTTACGATATGAGAAAAGGGATTGCATCTTCCCTGTAAAGGATAATGATTGTACTCTATCCAAATCCATAAAAAATACTGAGAAATTATTCAATGAAAATCTCAAATAACACTATTTTATTCTAAAAATTTGTGAGATACTCCAAGAACATTGGACCCTTATCAAATCTGCCATTGGTTGGATGATAAAAACAGTTTACAGGGCACAAGGATCATCTCTTGGGTAAAGGCATAAGAGAAGCTAGATGACAAGAATGTGATCATGATCAGAAAAATAAAGTGAAACCCTAAAACGCTCACAGAAAAATAAAAGAAGTTGGCTTCCAGTAGAAGGACTAAGAGATTTTTATTATGTGGATTTACCACATTCATTTCCGCATCTGGCCTTTCAGAGGGCTGTGAGTTCTCTGATCATTATTTTTGTCATCAACACACACACACGCACACACACACACACACACATACACATACACACACACACACACACACACACACACATACACATACACATACACATACACACACACACACACACACACACACACACACACATACACATACACATACACACATACTCACAAATTATTAGATCTGAATGTGTTAGCCTCAAGGAAAAGTGATAACTGAAAGCTAAGCTGGAAAACAAGGCAGATGTCCTATTTCTTTGACTGAACCTGTGTTTTAGATAAAGCAAGATATTCAATATTTTGCCTGTGAAACTGTCCAGAAAAAAAATAACACTGGCTTCAGCTGTAATCCTTTTGAATAATTAGCTGAAATACCAATGTCAGCAAAGGAAGAGAAATCTGTAGGCTAAAGCCTGCAGTGTTATTTAGCCATTATTAGCAATTCAACACAGTGGCATGCTGCCTGGCAGGCTCGTCCTATGCTTGTGGCATGGTATTGTCACTTCAGCAACCTAACTTCTTAAGAATGAACAAAAACAAAAGAAATCCCAATGTTTTCAATCAAAATTTGCATTTCAAATATAATTGACAACATTCTAAAGATATGTACTTGCAAAACATGCTCTGGGAATATTTGTACTAAGGCATGGAAAGGAATTTAACAAATCTTTTCATAACGCACCAAAAGGTGTTTGGGAATCTGATTTTCTTTCTTTTGCCATTTTTTTCTGATCAAACTTATAGTCAACTAATCAACTAATAGAGTTGCCACAGAACTTCATTTATTCCAGGGGCATGTGTGGAAGATGGTTTCTAAAAATGAAACCAAATACCTCTTAGAGTGCAGCATATTTAGGGTCTCCTTTCTACCCTTTACATGAAGTCCTTCTCCTTAAAATATATTAGTGCAGGAAGGAGGAGAGCGAAGACCCAATCCAATGCATTATTTTAACAGTCATCTATGATATTTTAAAAATAGGAAAAATCTGTCTAAAAATTCTACTAATTTGAATGTGCTTTTTTTTTAAAAAGAAGTTGGGTTTTTTTCCAAAAATTCTAAAACCCAAACTCAGAATACATAATCACATAAAAATAGCAAATCATCAAATTTCTTCCTCCAGGAGAAAAATAAAAACTTGTTTAACCAGTTTTCAATCAGATTCCTTATTGTTTTGGCAGTATCTTTGCAGAATTCTTTGTTAGTAATTTTATTTCATTATTTGTTCCACATCTCTGTGAGAATTTCTTAACATAACTAAATTCCTATTTCTTGATCAACTAACAAATCTTACTACAGTCAGTTTCTAGGTCTTCCTAACAGAAAATATTACATCCCTTCCCAAGCTGACTTTAATACAAGGAGGGTTATTAAGCTAACCCAATTAAAGTGAGTGGATCTGCAAGTTGAGATGACTGTTACTGCCACCCATGAGAGCTAGAATCAAGAATGATGGATTGCAGGCCATAGTACTGATAATCCATGTAAGAAGCACGATCCCATCCTGGATTATCTTGAATTGGCCTAGCTAAAGGTTTTGTAATGCAAATTTGAGGCTCTGGGCACAGTAACAACCTGCAGAATATATGACATTCTTCTGTCTGGTACTGCCTACAAGGCTCTCAGCTGTGATGTTTGAGCCTCATTAATCAGCCCTGTATTGTATATCTCTCTCTGATATGAAACTGCCATGACTTGACATTGATTACAGGCTCTGCAAAGACCCGTCTCATTATAGTACTTACATTGCTTGTCCCTGAAGGTGATACCTGGTGTGCCACATCCTCATCTTGCCAGTAGGAAAATTGTCCTTGAAGACATGTCATTCACGAGGCACAAAAAAGCAGCAAAAATTTTTTATGAAATGCTCCCTGAAATATTAATCATAACACTGTGTAAAACCAGGTACATAAAATTGAAATAAGGGAAGAAAGGTTTCTGAGCAGTCCAACCAAACTGGTTATCTTATCAATGGATCCAGGGCTGGGCAAGGTTTTGGTGGTACACCAGTCAGAATAGGAATGTGGTTGTTTACTTTTGTGTGGTTTCATAATTAAAGAAAAAGTTCCACATGTTACTCCCCCTCAAACCTCTTCTGCATCCACCATAATTCAGAAAAAGCAACATGTCTCCTGCAGACATTGCACGTGTCCTCATTTT
Source organism: Leptocoma aspasia (assembly GCA_013399835.1). Classification (NCBI taxonomy): domain Eukaryota; kingdom Metazoa; phylum Chordata; class Aves; order Passeriformes; family Nectariniidae; genus Leptocoma; species Leptocoma aspasia. Next base: position 277,715 of record VXAX01000012.1, on the reverse strand, counting down.
TGTTGCTAATTGTAAAGTCAATGTCAGTCAGAAATATCTGCAGTGCATTCAAAGTGCTACAGTGATGTGACAATACACAGAGTGACCTGCTTTCTCATTACATTCATATCTTCCATGTGATAATTTGATCTCCCAAGTGACATGAACAAACCCCAATACTTGACATGTGCAATGAATATACAAACAATGAAATTATTTTTTTACAATATAGTATAATTTATTCTGGTTGGTGCATTTTTACCATTGTTACAGATTTTTTATCAGTTTAATAGCAGGTTTTATTTGATAGTCCTGATCTGTAGGTATGACCTCCTCTGGCTGCATCGGCTCTCTCCAACAGTATAAAACTCACACATACAAATGATAAATAAGGACAACCTAAAATTTGCAGATTTCATGGGAAGTATCGTTAAAACTCCCCAGGATTTTCTTCTCTACATAAAATATGGTAAAAAACCACAGTGATGACTATCATGAAAAATACATTTAAACACCTGGCATTTAAAGATAATATGGTAAAATATATAAGCTTTTAAGAAAAGAAAAATTCATATTTATTTTTCACTCAGGTCTGTCCTGATGGCAGTTGAGTTTAGAGCTCAAATGAGGGGGAAAATTTTTCTCTGCATGCCATTATTTTACCATTTTGAAAGCAGAAGTATTTGCTCTTAAGCAAAGAATATGTTCTTACGCAACTTTTCAGCAGCTATTTCAAGAAAAATAGACAGGATAAAGAAAGATCTATCAGTGTCAGTTTAAAAAAAAAAGCCAAGTGTCCTAACCTTGATTATTTTTCTTTTTTCAGTACCTATACACACATTTATGGCAAATGGAAAACAATAATGTTCCTTCGTAAAGAAAAGAAAATAATACCACTAAGTCACAAAAAACCTAAAATACTTAATAGCATCATAAATCTCTCTGTCTAGATGGCAATTTTCAACCCACAGTATTGTGAAACAGGAAATACAAGTTCATCCTCTGGAAAGAATTGCAGACTGCATTATTGTAAGAATTTTGTATCAAAAGTGCCTTTCACCATTGTGTCTAAACAGTTTCAGAACTAAAGGCTGTTACATCTGAAAGCCAAAATTCTATATTAAAATGTTTCCAAACAAGCCAGTACTGTACCTGCAGTTTACAGGTTAAATGAACAAGAAAAACCCCAAAGAAACAAAGCCAAAAAGAGCTGCCCAACCAACCAAACAAAAAACCCTAAACCACCACCACAAAAACCCAACAAAAACCAAACCAAACCAAATCAAAACAATAAAAAAAAAAAGAAGAAATACAACAAAAAAAAACCTACAAAAAACCAACCTTCCCCCCAAAAAACTCCCCAAAACCCATGATTTCACAATATAATGCTGAGCAACAATAAGGAATAACAAACCATCATTTTCTGTAGGTAACAAAGCGGAAACTTCTGCATGGAGACTTTCTTCAGCTTTCCTGGTATTTAAGTATAAGGTGTGGCATTTTAAAAAATGTTGCTTCTACTCCATATTGACAGTAGCCCTGTTATTCTGCAAAAAAAGTCTTTACATAACTGACAGATCATCTAAGGGTACATATTATACACACACTGCTATGACATTTTAATGTCTTTCCAAAGACATACAGCAAGACTATCAAGCTCTTTATTTTTCCCCAACCAGATGCTCCTTTCCTTCTCACACTGATAAAGAGAGAGCAGCAGGAAATTGCAGACTTCTGAAGAACTGAAGATGAGAATATTCTGGACACTGAAAAAACCACAAGACTCTGCAAAGGACTGAGAGCGCTGGTAAATATACATCAGACAGATATTGAACGAGATATTTTTCTCACTTTTGTGTTTCATTCAGGGTACCAGAACATTCAGAAGTCAGTTTAAACTTTTCCAAGCACTAAATGCATGTACATAATGTGCAGTTTTCTTCTACAGAGGGGCTTTTTTTGTTTTCTAATATATATGTAGCAGTCTATTTCCATGAATATGTGTTTTGCCTAATCAATATGCCACAAGGTAAAAGTGAGTGGTAGGGAAAATACTGAACACTGGGTAACTGATGACATGAATCACTAGTGAATGCATCTTTTCCATCAGGTTTTTCCACTATCACAAAAACAACCTCAGGGTTATAATTTTTAATCAGAAGTGAGAAGCATCCAACATCTAAGGACTAAAGTAATACTTGCTGTTAAAAGAGTGGAGAAGTCAGTGGAACATTAGTGTTGCTATTTTATGAATTAATCAGTGTTTACCACAACTTTTGTGTCTAAAACTATGTTAAGCTCAGCACTAAGCAAATTTTTTTCTGAAAGACACAAGTGCAGAAGCAGCACAATTGAAGCCTCTTTCTTTAAATCCAAAGGCATAAGCTCTGCTCCCAGATGAGAAGCCAAATCAGGACAGACCTCTTCCCTTGGGAATGTCAAACAGGCAGAGGAGAGATAGCAGCAGTAGAACCTCCTCTGCCACTTCTGAGATAACTGGTAATATGGAAGAGAAAGTATACCAACACAAAAGTTTCTTGTTAAGAGCTAACAGATGAAACCAAATCAATGTTTTACGTTATGGTTATAGACATTTTATGGTTTCTTGGATGTTTCCTGGCCTGTGCAGCTTCATTGTTCATCCATGCCTACTGCCACCATTGATCATGTCATCTGACCTATTGTCATGATCCGGTTACTAAAGTTCTTAGAAATGCTCCTGCCTGAATTAAGGTGCAAACAACACCATATGCCAGTGACAATAGTATGGGTTTTATTTGATAGTAAATATGAGAGAGACAGAGAGAGAGAGAGAGAGAGAGAGAGAGAGAGAGAGAAGGAGAGAAAGAGAAAGAAAGAGAAGATAGGTGGGGGGACAGAAAGAAAGTGACAGGGACAAAATAAGGAAAATATCACCACTCCATGGATCCCAGCAATGTTCCATTGATCCTCTCCAGCTGGTCTTCTTGGTGGTAAAGCACAGGAAGAACACAGGATCCAGTGGGTTAATGTATGCTCAGGCCAGGTAGGAAAATCAGGGCACCTCCCTGGATGGGGGGGAGTTTGCCATTGTCTTTTATAACAGACTCTGGGTTTGTTGCATCACATGCAGTCCTAGGGTGCAAGGCCTCAGGAATTACTCTGGGGGACACCCGGGGGGGCCTTTGATGGGGGGGTGAGCCCCCGTCCAGGTCCCACGGGGGTAGGACCGAGGGAGGTGGTGGTCCGTTCCCGGTTCCCGCCGGGGAAGTGCCCCCTGCTGGGTCCCATGGGGGTGGAGCCAAGGGAAGGAGATTCAAAACCAAGGGGGAGGAAGCTACACTCTCAGCCACTCCTGTCACGTATGCTGGTAAAAGAGGCAGAATTAGAAGCTATCAGCCTTTCTCCTACCAAAGCAAAAAATAATTGTGCAAAACCCAAAAATAATTTGGCCGACATACTGAGATCTTTAAAGGCATGATGAAAGCTACTTTAGCATCCCTTGAATTCGTTCCAGCTGACCTCCGAGATCTCTTCTGGTGTCTCCTTACCCCCTCAGAATTTGATCTATGGAAAAGCACCTGGAAGAGATCCCTGAGGGGACTCCTGGAGGAGCTTAAGCAAAGCATCTAGGGCGCTAAAGATACAGAAAGGAATGATATCACCCATGAACATATATGCAGCAAGGGGCAGTGAGCTAACCCCAAGTACCAAGCTCAGGTGTTATCTAAATTCATTCTAGATAAAATTTGGGGAGCTGCAGAAAAGGTTTTTAACCAGTTACCAACAGTTGAAGCTAGAGGTAGTTATACTGATATTAAACAGTATGCCTCAGAAAATTTCTTGCAGTTTGTTGGCTGGCTTTGTACACAAACAGAAACACAAGCAGAAGACTTGGTGGCACAAGCAGAATTAATTAAAGAGATAGCTCAGAGAAATGCCAACGAAACTTGCCTCAGGGTGATCCTAGGATGGCCTATCGATCTTTCACCTATGCTGGCACAGATGATAGAAGCGTGTGCCAAGAAAGCAGAGCTGTTCAGCACACAAGAGACAAAGCCAAGATCGGCAAACCCAAAGACTGTAGCAGCTGTATCACCAGGAGTGAGGAGGCAACAGATGTCACCAGAACAGCTTCAACATATCATCTACTTCCAGTGTAAGAAGCCAGGACACTTCACCAGAGGCTGCTCTCAAAGCCAGCAGCAGAAGAAGAAAATACAGAAAAATGGAGTAACCAACAAACAAAAAAACTTGGTCAAGAGTGCAAGCCCACCTTGCGCCACGATATAAATATAGCGGGCTCCATAGTGGGGAAAACCTCACTCAAAACAGAAAAGGGGGAGTGTCTTGGTTTTGCAAGACAGGTGTTTGCTAGGAAAGACAGAAATCTTCTTTTGGAATGGAGAATGTAAACCTTTTCCCTCTGAATTATTAGAATTTTGGAATTAAGGGGCTCTCAAGCAAAGATATGGGAATAGGAATAACAGTTCTTTATTAATATGTAGAATAAAGCAAACAACAACAACTACAGCATTAACAACAAGCAGAACCCAGAACCCAGCGACAGCCGTTCGGCTGCGGCACTTTCCCTGTGGTGTAGTTACGGTCACGGCCGGCAGGGGCGCTGGCAGCTCCCGGTGCTCAGGGCAGGTGCGGTGATCCCCACGTGGCTGCAGGGGGCGCTCCAGCGCGGGCTCG
>VXAX01000012.1:258345-270571 GCA_013399835.1 Leptocoma aspasia | reverse complement strand
TGGGTATTGGGGTTAACCCCCGAGGCCTTGGGAGCTGCGAGGTGTGGCAAACAGACATTACACACATTCCCAGTTTTGGTTGCCTTGAATATGTGCATGTAAGCATTGACACATGTTCAGGTGTGGTTTGTGCCTCTGCCACGCAGGGGAAAGGGCTGCGCATGCCAAACAACACCTGGTGCAAGTCTTTTCGGTGCTGGGGATCCCTAGGGAAATCAAGACTGACAACAGCCCAGCGTATGCATCTAAGGAGTTCCTAGAGTTTGTCCAGCAGTGGAGAGTGGAGCATAAGACAGGCATCCCCCACTCCCCCACAGGTCAAGCTGTAATTGAGCATGCCCACCAGACACTCAAACAAGTCTTGGCTAGGCAGAGCATTTCAACAGCGTGGATGTCACCTCAGCAAAAGCTCTGCAAAGCCATGTTTACAATTAATTTTCTGAACTGTTCATTTGAAAATATGAGTCTTCCGGTGGTACATCACTTTCACAGCAATAATCAATTTAAGCTGTCACAGTGTCCACCAGTCCTAATTAATGACCCAGAAACTTGGGAAACCAAAAGAGCTTTTGAGCTCATTACCTGGGTGCGTGGCTACATGTGTGTATCTGCCCCTGCAGGCCTGTGTTGGATGCCCCAAAAGTAGGTAAAACCTTTTGTCCCCAAAAATCCAGCACCAGCAGAAGGGGATGAAAAAGAAGTAGCTGTCACTTTGAAGAGAAGACACTGCCAGAGAAAGGAGAGAAAACCTTTCAAAAAAAAAAAAAACAACCCCGGTTAAATTCCTGACTTTTAACATGCTTTAGAAATACTTGTTTTTCTTTTTAGAAAAAAATCCTACCTCCCAGTCAACCTCTCAATGAGCCCTGTCCAAGTTGTCATCCTGTTTGCACTGAGCAGTCTGACAGCCACATGGATCGTCCCTCAACCACACCAAAACATCTGGGTGACCCTGGCACAGACACTCCAACAAGAAAATATATGCCTGTCCACTGCAGCTGCAAGAGACCCTATGTCTACCTGCCTAGTAGCGATTCCATTGCAAGCTGGAGAGTATCCAGCCATCTTTGACACACCTATGCCTGACCCAGGGCCCAAATTGTGCATCCCAAAAACCTCCCTAAGGGCCTGTTCCTTATTTATGGAGATCAGGCATGGGCAGGAATCCCATCTCAGCTTTTAGGAGGGCCATGTACCAACAGGCAGTTGTCCCTGTTGGCACCCAACCAAACCTTGATTGGCAAATGGATTCAAAAAAACAATTCGGCCAACAAAATTCGAAAGAGAAGTGCTGACAATTTGGACCCAAATTGCAATTCTGAAATTTTTCATTAGGCCAAGTGAAAAAGAATTGCTGCATCCTTGTTCCTTCCGTGGGTGGCAGCAGCCAAAGCTCTAAGTGAATTGGGCCACCTAGAGTGCTGGGTGGTCAAACAAGCAAACTTAACATCCACCGCCATCAGCTCCCTCCTAGAGGACGAGGAGATTACCAAGCAGGCCACACTCCAAAATTGTGCAGCCATAGACTTCCTCCTGCTGCTGCATGGACACAAGTGCCAGGAATTGGAAGGACTTTGTTGACTGAACTTAACCTCGAAAGCACCAGCCACCAACCAACATCCACACAGCTCTCCAAGAAATGAAAAGCTTGATCGGACAAGCAAAGCAAGAATCCAAAGACTGGTTCAGCAGACTTGTCGCTCTGGAGCCTGGTGACACCGACAAGGACAAAAGCAAAAGACTAGAGGCACTCTTTCTTGGGACCAAAGTCCCACAGCTNGGTCTCTTTCCTCTCCTGGAGTTGTTCTGCATTAAAGCTGAGGGACTTTGGTCCTGAGAAGAAAGAGGGCCTCTCGTCTTTTGCTTTTGTCCTTGTCAGTGTCACTGGGTTCCAGAGCTAGCCAGTTTGATCCCCCACAAAGCAAGAACTGACAGCCCCTCACATGAATCTCCCATGGATGTGGCATTTCCAGGATTGGGGGTTGCATAGGCAGTTTGTGTAAGGAGTGATGGGTTCACTGTTCCTGAGCAGAGGTTACAACACACCAAAACTTCCCCCCCTCACCTCGCTTGGGCAGGAAATCTGTGGAAACCTGATCCCAGCAAATGGGTCTGTGGGCTACAGCCTCCCCCACCCCAAAGCAAGCCAAAGACAGTTCTTCACGTGGCTGCTGGGTTTGGCTCACATTCTTTTCCTTGTTTACTTGTTTGTTTCAGGTGGGTGAAGAATGGGTTTTCCCTTAATCTAATCTCATCAGTTTGACTTTCAGTCCAAAGTCCCAGATAGGTATCTTCAGGGAGGCTTCTTTGGTTGTAGCTTCTTTATACAGTTTTTGTTATAATGAGCAAAGCTTTATAGCAATGTTTGAGGCATGAGCTATTTCAGTCTCTGACACCTGTGCTTTGGAGAAAAGCATAATCTACATTATTCTGTGTACCATTTGTTTCAGCAGCTAGTCCTAATCTCATTAGCCTAACTGATCTCCAACCAGCCAAGATTTCTAGAACCTTTCATAAACACTTATTTAAAACAAAACAAAACAAAACAAAACAAAACACACACACAAAAAAAACCCAAAAAACAAAACAAAAAAAACCAAAAAACCAGGTTAAAAAAAGATTGTTTATTTGGGGTTTTTTGGAACATTTCATTGCAACTTTCATTCCTTCAGCACACATTAAACATTTTATTACTATGCATACTTAAATAAAACCATTTTGAAATTAAAAATCAAAATGTTCAATTGCATATCTGCCATAGCAGAAAAATTAATTACCACAATTCTCTCTTTCACTTTTGTTTTGTCTTAAATATAATTGAAATTGACACTTTAAAAAACATTTCAATACAGGGAAATCAACATCCTTTACCAAGAAAATCATAAAGAAAATAAATTATAAAACTAATAAATTAGAAAAAACTATGATCAATAGTACTCTGATCTATGAGCATCATTGAAATGATGCTGAAGAAGACTCAGGGACTGAATGTTGTCAGATAGCTCTTCTAAGATATTGATAGTATAATTTAAAGACTCAAGCTTGCATTAAATTGTTCGAAAGGCTGAATTTTCAGTTAAACAAAGAACCAATGGATTCATCAAATCTACCACCATCATTCCCATTCACCTCAGCTATGAACACTACAGCTAAGAATTTGGTCTAGACCTATTATCAGCAAACATTAACATGAAAAGAGGTACAAAACCAGTTTCTTAACCTTTCATTGTTCATTTGTCAGGCTACAGAAGCCTCTGATATACATAAGGTGAGTTGTCTTGCAAAAAAGTAACACATTGATTAATTTAGGGCAGAGGATAATACTTCCATGCTGTCTTCAGAGAAGGAAAAGTGCTGTCAGATAAGGCTTGGGGCATTATGGTGGAGTTTCTTTTAATCTCTTAATTTCAGATTTATTGAATAATATCAGACTAGAGCCTTTACCAAGAACAAAACAGTGAACACAAAAAGGGAAACACAGAAACATACAAAGCTACATGGTGATAAATTAGCTGACTCATTTCTTCTTCACCTTACATGAGTAGCAGGCTAGAAATATTTGGTAACATTAGCTATAGAAAGTTGTGGTCCTTTCTCTTCCACTCACTAGCTTTCAGGGAGGCAGCCAGGGTCGTCATGTACTGCTTCAGCTCAACACTCCTGGGACACAGTCTGTGCTTGTTATGCTTTCTTGTCACAGACATAGGAAGGGAGTTTTCCAAAAGTGTGCTCATAGTTGGAACTCATTGATTTTAATCTGCCATCACTATAGGTTCAGGGATAAAAGACCACCATAATAGTATTTAGGATATTCTCTGCCTTTTATTACTGCTTATGCTTTTTCTGCATCAGGGAAGTGACTGCTTCGTAATAGAATGCAGTGGAAATGATTAAGAGCCTAAAGGATTTAGCATGGCAGGCAAATATTCCATGACCCAAAAAAGCATCTTCAGGTAGGTTAAAATTTTAAACAATCCCACTACAAATCTCATGGAAGTTCTGTGTCCAACAAACATTTAAGAATATATTTCATTGCAAAAGATCTGTTTCACTGATATCACTGGGAGTGGTGCCACTTTTGCTTTCTTGTGCCAAAGGTTTATTGTTCCAATCAAGGTTCATGAATGTAAAGTAGGGCATTATCTATAAAACACAAAAAAATATCCCTTTAATAAGCATTTCCAAACACTGACCACAATCCTGATTTTCTTACTTAAAATACATTTTTCATTACTTTACAAATAATACACAAATATCAGAAGCACTGTTATCATAGGTATTTTGAGCTATGGCTATGACTATGACTTTGACTATGACAGCTATGAGTACTTATCTTAGTGGGTTACTTAAATATATTCCCAGGCATTTATGGGCCTATAAATATTGGCATATCCACAGAACATCACATAGTCCTGAAAAATGCTACTTGTCAAATTTTGGAATACTGTGATGGGAAGAAAAGCCATAACAGAAAATGGAACACAGCAAGATTGGTGGAAGGATTTTGGTGTGCTCTTCCATTTAAGACCAGTATTTTCAGAGCACTCCAAAGAAGGATGAAGCATTGGAGACAGGGAAATAAAATTATGAAAAAGTTCTTTCCACTTGTGTCTCTCATGCAGAGCTTTAAAAAGAATGAAAAACATTTTCAAGAAAGTAGGTGAGTAATTGTTAAGGTTCTTCCAGTATTTCCAATATTCCAATATATGCAAGTGAAACACTCCCTCTGGGCTTGACTGGCAAACTAAAGCAACTCACCTTTGGAAACATCCCTCCTGAAAGCTTAAAACAAATATGTAGAGCTGGGGCTTTTTTTGTCAGAACAAAGTCAAGTTTTATTTTTACATTACTTTATTGAAATTTTGTTCCACACTTGAGGGTATTTTTATGTTCAAAAAGGGAGAGACTATGGCATCTTAAAATCCTAAATTAATGGCAAGAAACTCTAGGTGATAATTTCTTGCCAGCAAGAAATGTCCAGTAAAGATCTTATTTTAGTATAGGAGTTAGAAACTCTTTCAAGGCATATCACAGATACAATTGATTTCATATTTTCAGAGAAATGTCCAAGGTACACAATTGTCACTTGAATTTCCCCAGGAGGGAACTAATTTAAAACATCACAGCTTTACAAATACCAGGATATGTCTTCCTAAAATGAATTCCCATTGGGTACATGTAAGCAGAAGGGCTTTGTGGAATTTTTTTCCAAACCCTTGATTCAAACCCAAGCTAGAATGGCTCCCCCTGTGCTTTCCACTTTTTACACACTTATTGCCAACTCAAGTAAACTAAACACACGGACTGAGAAGGATGACATCTTTATCATGTCTCCAGATTTGTGTGACACTCACTATTAGTGCACAGAGAAGTCATGTTAATGAAAGCGTTGTAGCAGCTAGATATTGTCCTTTTTAAGGGAGTACTTTGTAAAATCTGTGCTTTTCACATGCTTACTTGTAACGGAATTCAGACCTCAAGCCCTACCAAATTCCTCCTGACTTCATGTAGTCTTTAAAAGTACCACTACCAAAATGAAAAGTTTCATTAAGTTGCTTAACTCTGCAGTGGGATTTACTTCCTGTGATGCAGAAGAAGGCAATATCTACTGAAGCCCCTCCATCAGTAGCTATCAGAACCCTGTAAGACTCACCCACACTGTTGGCATGTAAGCAGAACAACTGAGAAATCTGACAGCATCATTGCAGGAAAATGCCAGAGAGACTGAAGTAGCATTTTGAACACAGGGTGGGCAAGGTTCATTGAGCTCATCACAGTTCATCAAGCCTGTGCCCTGGTACATTAAATGTTTAGAACCAGGGCACTGAAATGTCAGAGGAGGTTTTTTAACTCCTTTGTGTGTCTCCTTCAGAGCTTGACTTCTCTGATTTTTACATACCTTCTGCCACCAAAATTAATTAATTATATATTTGCACCTATCTACAAATATACTAAAATTTTCTTTGGTTTCAGTACAGCTACTCAGCCTCCTGACCTACTCCACTCCCATCAATGGAGACTACTCACATCTTCCTCCCAGATTCCCTAGCAATGCATTGACTTCACTTCCTGGTGATACACTTACTGGAATTATGTAATTCTGAAAGTTAGTACATTCTGGACTCATTTCAACCCACAAAACCCTTGGCCTTAAACTAGCTTTTATGCACTTCCAAACACCCTTCCTGAAAGGGAGCTCTGCAGTTCTGGCTCCTCAGTCCCAAGGACATTCACCAAATTTCCAGTGCCTCCCAGATCTCAGGTTTTTCAGTCACTAGTCAGGTCCACCTGTGGGGAAACACAGAGGTTAGTGAGCCTAAGAAACATATTTCTTTTCAAAACCAACACATGGTTTTTACTCTTTCCAATTTTCAATGGGAATACAATGGAATCTCAATTTGGGAAACAATTTTTTTTTTTTTAATTCCAAGTGAAAACTTTTTAAACAAAAAAACAATAATGGATTTTTCTGACATTGAAACACAGCATTCTCTCAAACACTACAAAAATTTGTACAAATCTTTAGTTAAACTACATGGTTTACTAGACAAAAAACCTAAACTAAAAGAGGTATTCTGACATGATTAATGGACTATATCCTCTGTGTTGAGAAACCACTAACTATATAATTTGTACTGCAGAGGAATAGTAATTTTCTCTCATCATGTAGACAGGGACCTATCTAGTAACTTAAAATTTCTTAAAGGCCTATTTATTTTCTTTATATTTTGAGAAAATCCAATTTTTATTTTGTTTGTTTGGCTTTTTCTAAAAATAATGCTAGAAATCAAAGCATTCTAATACTTATTGGAAATAAATTAGGAATGTTCAGCATTCAGACAGTAATGGATAGCTTATCCCATGGCTCTTTCTGATTTAGTTCTTGTTTTCCTTTGATTCCCTATAAGCAATCAATAACAAAATTGCTTTTTGTTTTAGCAATTATATCTAGTTACAGAATTAATAGGTTTAGGTTTGGTGAATGCTGAATTAGATTCATTGGAAAAAGTAACAGAGGACATATCATAGATAGTGCTTTAATGAGAAAACATGGGCTTTCTGCAAAGAGGGAAGTGTCTTGGGTACCATGTCTTCAGGAGGTTGTTGCTGTTGAATAGCTGTTGTATTAAGAGGGAGCCTAGCACAGAGGGGAAAGACAACTAGTTCTGCCCTTGTCTCAGAAGAGGAAAACCAGTGAAGAGTTTAAGAAATGAATTACAAGACTTGTCTCTTCCTGTCTCATTAGATGAATGGAATAATTACTTTTTCATTCAGCAAGGACCAAGCGTCTTTTTATAACCCTGGGATTCTCAAGGTTGGATAAATCAAGATGTTCAAGAACAGGCTCTACACTGAACAGGAAACTATAATGTTTAATACTGAGCATGGAAAACACTGCTTGGATCACCCCCATCTCCTGGAGAAATTAATTCTCTAATGGAATTCAATGTTTTTCTAGTTGTTCATCTTGAACCAGCTAGACACCCAACTTCATAAAGGGTATGCATTTTGGTGGCTCCAAAACCAACGGAGAGTCAGGCAAGATAGGTTAGTCAGACCCTGAAGGAAGCAGAAATGTGGTTCTAGTATTTAGACATGTGAGTCTCACTGATCATACAATTACATACCAGAGCAGCTTGCTTGCAGCTTGCACCTTTTGAATCTTCCTCAGCAGGACTGATACTCTCAGCAACTGCATCTTGCTGGGTGTTGCCTACTTTATGTGCTCTTTCATCAGCGAAGTCATCCAATAACATATGCAAGCATAAGATGTTCTTCAAGAGCTAAATGATAAGGCTTAATGTGGCTGACCCTAATTTTTTTTTTGTGTTAGGTTTCCCTGATAAAAATCCAATGGTGCAAAGTATGTTTCAGAGCACAAGATTTACAGGGAGCTGCTGAGGCAGTTGGGTTGCTTAGCCTGGACAAATGGAGTCTGAAGGACAACCTAATCCCTCTCTCCATCTATGTGAAAGGAGGTTGTAACCAGGTAGAGGTCAGTCTCTTATCTCAGGGAACAAGTGACAGAACCAGAGAAGAAGGCTTCAGGATGTGCCAGAAAAAACTTTACTTTGGATATCAGAAAAAATTTTTCTCTGAAAGGGTTATCAAGCATGGGAATTGGCTTCCCAGGGAAGTGGTAAAGTCACTGTCCTCAGAGGTGTTCAACACTTAGGTAAATGTGGCACTATGGTTTAGTGGTGAACACCATGGTGCTGGTGAAAATTATTTTTATGGTCTTTTGCAATTTTAATGATTCTGTCATTCTGTGATATAACATCAGTACCCAGGGCTAACCATCAGTGACTTTGCACCCTGATGTATCCTGACCATGTTCTGGGTGACTCTAGCGTTGTTCTTACAAATATCTCAACAACATTGTGGGAGTGGGTTCTCAGCTTTACTGTAACAGAAAAGAACACAGCAACCTCTTCTAACAAGTAATGAGCTTCAAACATATATGTACCCATGGCTTCCAGACTAATGAAATACTGAGAGGAAAGCTGGCTTCAGCTTTCTCCCAAAAGCAGTGTTAGAAGAGGAAGAAGGAGCACAGAGACTACTTCTAATGCTGTTCAAACTCACAGCCCAGTCCTGACACTGACTAGACTCAAGTGCCCTGAAAAAAATGTTAAAAGAGCCCCAAGTGGGTCTTCATTAGCTAAGAAATTCTGAACTAAAATTTTGTAAAGGAAAGAAATGCAAGTATGACAGTCTTTCCATCTGGCCTCCTTTCCTCATAGGCTGACCCAAAAGGAAAAACATCATGATACAGTTAACAGCACAGGCTCATATTCATTCCAGGCAGGGCCTTCATCTTTCCATATGCTTCCACATAAGCTAGGTACAATGTCCTAGCATTGAACATACAGGATACTGCCTCAGTAACCTTCTAATAAAACAAGATATGCAAGAGATTAGTCCTTCCATGTACTCACATATGTATAAGCATATTCACATCTACAAACACACACCTCTCAGTCCAAACAGATTTGAAAAGAGTGCACTGAAGACAAGAAATGGTGGTTGAATGGCAAATCTTATCTTGAAGCTGTATTTCACAATGGTGAGACTGATGCTGATGTCTTGACATTTGAAAATACTTTTCCCCCTCCACCATTTCAAACTACTGTTGGTAGGTTTGTCCCACCTGTCATTGTTTACAGAGATATCTCTACTGCTACATAATTTAATCATTCCAGCTGATGTGTCATGCAGATAAATGTATTATTCATTTAAAATGGATAGGACAGTTTACATTGAAATAGAAGACTTAGGTTTAGGTGTTTTAATTGTTACACACAGGAAAAAAAAATGGTTGTTCAATTTAAATAGTCACATTTATTTATCTGCTGCCTTACTTCTGTTCAGAAAGATGGTCAAGTATCCACCAGCTTATTAGTAATGCTCACAACGTGTATCTAAAATCCAAGAAATGTACATTGAATAAAGGCAAATGGAAAAATATGCAACTTCACATTTCTGATGAAGTCTTATTTGAAGCCTAGATGATAAATTCAAATATAAATGTCAGGATGTGAAACAGCCACATAAAATTTTTCAATTAATTTATAAAGTGCAGTAGTGCAATATTTTAGGAGTGACTTAAGGCAGACGGTGCTGTAAAGGGGTTTCAGACTTGTTCAATGTACATGCTTCATGAGGTTCCTCAAGAAAGAGACTATTTTAGAGTGGTGCCTAGTGAATGAGTGATTTAAAGTAATAGGAGTCCTGTGGCTAAATCACAAGGCACCAGTCTGAAGATACACCCTTAAGACCTTGCTTGGCTAATCTCTTCCAAGGTCGAGTCCACCCTAATCCAGCTGTTTCTGATACCAAATATAACATTAAAAACTGTTCTAAATTGTGATGGGATTCCTGCTGTGTTATGAAATCACATCAACTTCTGCACTGAGGCTAGTATTTAATTCTTTAAAAAAAAAAGTCACTGAAGGATATCTTAGAAAATTGTACCTTGTTGTGTTGAATTTCTCAGGTGGTGGATTTGCTCTTGTCTTCTGAAAGTAGAATCCATTCCTGTAAAAAAAAAAAAGAAAAAAGAAAATTAAAATGAAACCATGAAGACACCATTTTTTAAAAAATATGCTTTATTCTGGTGTACTTTTGCTTGTGCAGAATAAAGTAAGTACTTCACCCATTTTTGTTATGTTGATCCAGCAGAAGAGAATTTACACTTTCTTGCAGAAGGTAGATGCTTTACCAGGAGGCAGCTAGGAGGACATATTCATTTCACCTTAAGAGGTGCTTATATGTGAAAGTGGCACTGCTATAGAATAAATGATTCAAAATGAAAGTACTGCATTGGGATGCACACAGATCCCTGAGGAACACTCCTGCTCCTGTGAAAAGGTACTTCCTGCTTCATATACAAGCTCAAGTTTGGTGAGGGCTGTAACTGGTTTCTGTGCTCCTCCTCAAATTCCACACCCTGAAAAACTTCATCTACGCAGCTATGCACAAACAGGTTGCAGCTGTGTGCCCTGCTCCCTATCCCGTTAGATTTATGCTCATTGGCCCTGATTTGCACTGCTTTGGAAATAGCTTAAAGTACACAAAGAAAAGCTGCTCTTATTTCAGAAAGAGAAAGGGCTTAATACAGAAATATATGCGGTTAAAAATATAATTTTAATTACACAAACATTATTTGCAGGGACAAGTGTATTCCGTTGTTTAAACATGGCCCTGACCAAACACTGAACCCTTGCTGCAGTCTATTGCAGCTTCAAAAAGTTTCACATTTCCTCTCACAAATTCTCTGTAAAATTTTCTGCGGATGGAAGTACTGTGATATAAAATTTTATTTGACCTAACACACATGTCTACAGTCTCTTATCATCGCAAAAAGCATAGATCATCAAGTTTTCATCATCTAGCAATTTTCTCAGCCACACATCCTTCTAATAAATTACCTCAGTTTGGCATTTGAGAAGTTGCATGAAGTGGATGCACACTGGATTAAATACAAAACAAATCTCAAGGAGTTAGGCATGATACCTTTCGCCCAGGACACCTTTGAGTCTTGAACTAGCAAAAGTGAGCCACAACACACTTTCCATTTACCTTTGCAGTCCTTAGAATTTGGTAGCAAATTTGTCTTCGGCAAGCTGCAGCCACCCCCTGGACCAGGTCTATGTGAGATTCTAAGAGTATATCTAGGAATATCTCACAGAACATAACAGTTTCTCTGGAAGACTCTGACGCTTATGGCAGAGAGGCTTTGCTAATGGAAATAACACATCTACCCCAGCACTGATAACAAAGATTATCAGCCACCAAAAGCAGAAAGGCAGATGAAGAGCTGCAGAAGAAATTGCCTTGATAAAAAAACCCAAAGTGGCTGTGTAATACAGCATCCACTGAGGTTCAGAAATAGAGGTATCGATGGATGTCTGATAAGGCAGAATCCTTTTTCACTCTGTAAAGAAGTCACACACTCCGATCTGCACACAAAATATGATTTGTGTATACAGCAATTGTGGGATGAGATTTTTAATAATTACTAACTTTCATCAAAATAGCAAAATAGTATTATGTTCTATGTATGCTGAACACAGAAATCAGATGCATTTGTGAGGTGGGATGTGGATGCAGGTGTCATATATTGCTTAAATTCACAGTGGTGGTGGGAATTCTCTGAGTATGACATAACAAATGGTATGAAAAAAGCTGCATTGTATAGTCTACAGAAACATTATATAGTCTACAGAAAAGAAACTGTCTCCTATCTCTGAGAGAACTGTATTACTTTGGTCCTTCAAAGAGTGGTGCCTCTCTAAAAGACCAAAAGAAAAACTCTGAGAAAGCAGAATAACTCTTGTTCCTGGGTAGGTGTGTAGCCCATCTGTAGATCACACCTGCACATTCAGCAGTTGATTGTCTTGGTTTTGCAAGACAGGTGTCTGCTAGGGAAGGCAGGAAAAAAAATTCCCTTGGAATGGAGAATATAAAGCCCCCTCCCTCCAGATTATTAGAATTTTGAAATTAAGGGGCTCTCAGGCAAAGATATGGGAATAGGAATAACAGTTCTTTACTAGTATGTATGGTAAAACAAACAAACAACAACTACAGCATTACCAACAAGCAGAACCCAGAACCCAGTGACAGCCGTTCGGCTGCGGCACTTTCCCTGTGGTGTAGTTCCGGTCACGGCCGGCAGGGGCGCTGGCAGCTCCCGGTGCTCAGGGCAGGTGCGGTGATCCCCACG
>VXAX01000012.1:235628-257165 GCA_013399835.1 Leptocoma aspasia | reverse complement strand
AGGGGCTTCACCCGCTTGGGCTGTTTGATAGCAGCACATGCCTCACAGTCATGGATAACCTGAGAAATATTGTCCATGGTTAAATCCACCCCTCTGTCTCATGCCCACTTATAGGTGGCATCTTTGCCCTGATGACCTAAGGCATCATGGGTGCATCAAGCTAGGAACAACTCTCCCTTGTGTTGCCAATCTAAGTCTATCTTTGACACCTCTGTCTTTGCAGCCTGGTCTACCTGCTCGTTGTTTCGGTGCTTCTCATTAGCCCGACTCTTGGGAACATGGGCATCTACATGATGGACTTTTACAGAAAGTTTCTCTACCCTGGTAGCAATATCTTTCCACTCATTAGCAGCCCAAATTGGTTTTCCTCTGCACTGATGATTAGCCTTTTTCCACCCTTCCAGCCAACCCCACAGAGCACTGGCTACCATCCATGAATCAGTGTAGAGGTAGAGCTCTGGCCACTTCTCTCTTTCAGCAATATCCAGGGCCAGCTGAACGGCCTTGAGTTCAGCAAGTTGACTTGATCCACCTTCTCCTTCGGTAGCTTGTGTAATCTGTCATGTGGGGCTCCATACGTCTGCTTTCCACTTTTAGTTCATCCCTATGATGAGACAGGAACCATCAGTGAAAAGAGCATAGCGTGTTTCTTCTGCTGGTAGTTGGTTGTATGGTGGAGCTTCTTCAGCCCGTGTCACTTTTTCCTGCTCCTCTTCGTCAGTGAGACCAAAGTTTTCACCTTCCATCCAGTTTGTAATTATTTCCAAAATCCGAGGGTGATTCGGGTTTCCAATTTAGGTTTCCACACATGCTGTGTGGTAAGGGCAGTCCANAATTTCATTAGCAACTCAATGGGAAGAAAATTCCACTGGTAAGGAGAGAACAGGAAAGAATAAAAAAGACAAAGCCCTACCCCCAACACTGATCTCATGTTCCATTTTCTATTAAGGAAATTCTTAGTTTGCAACACATTGGATGGGTGCTCAGGTTATGAGGGAACCAGAAGTTTGGAGGGTGACAAAGGGCACAAGAAAAAGTGCACTTACGGGTAAAACTATGAGACCACATTGGACTGTGAGAGCTTCTCATCTTTCCAAGGGCTCCTTTAGATTACGCTAACTTCCTGGGCAAGACTGGGTAGAAATTCCCTTTCATTATCCCTCCAGAAAAGAGGATATCTTTAACCTTACTAATTTTAGAAAACCAGTTTACACTAAAGACAAATAAATAGTTGTATTGGCAGAGAAAAGTTAGGCAGGAACAAGAGCAAGACTATTGTGGTGTCATCTGTGCTGCTGCCAGGGGAATGGGCTACACCAGTCTTTCGCAGCTCTTCCAATCCTTTGTTGTCAAATTCTCACTTGGCTTCCTCCTTAGAATCGGCTATACAATAAAGATAATAGAATGATATCCCATCAAGTTTAATTTATGGTATATGCAGACAAATCCAGCAAAAACTGAAGGTTGTGCTTCTGTGTGTTTAGAAGAATGTACATTGCAGCTGACACAGAGAGCCATCAACTCACACAGGAGCAGGTCCCAGGAGCAGAAATGCAGTAAACACTGAAAAAATAAGCCAAAGCAAGTTAAAATATACCATTTTCCCCAACAATAGTCATATCTGAAGAGCCCAAGCACCCAGAGGTCTCTTAGCTTGGTCAGGTGCTGAGCAATGGGGGTCTATAGAGCTCAGCAGGAGGTAACCCAAAGGGAATCCTGCTGGTCTGGGACAGGGAGATGAATATTGATTGAATAAGGCATGGTTCATAATACTTTTGTCTTCACTCCTCATTGTGGGATGGTTGGTTTTGCTATAGAACTAATTAGCATACATGTGGAAGTACTTTGTGGGAGCAGCTAATCCCAAGCAAATGTGAAAATAACCCTGTATTTTTTGTAGGGACTGATTTACATTAATTATCTTATACTTCAAAAAAACTCACAAACTCTTTTTGTTATCATTGTTTCTTTGTGGACAAATGAAGAACAGAACACATCTGTAAAACACTGTACATACCAACTGCTAGCATTTCCAGTAAGGATGTATTCTCAAGTCAGAAAGGCTTGGGTTTAAGACAAAAATGCTACTTCACAACAAGCTAAAGTCAGAGACCTCAGTTTACATCCAGCTACCCAAATTACTAGCTTTATTCTCAAAAAATTATGACCTTCTGAGAACCACACTTAATTTTAGGAAGCTATATATGGATTTAGGTGCCTAAACTTAGCCACACTGTCTTACTTTTTTGTTTTTTACTTAATTTAATTACATGATTGATCATTTGCCTGCATAAAAGATATCAGGACAGTTTGTGATGTCAGAAAAAGACTGTTTCACAAAAGTTTAACCAGCAACAATATAGCAACTTCAGACAGCAAATATCCATAATGAAAACGTATGGATTTTCAGGGTGAATGTCTGTGTTTAACTTCTGCTTTGGGCATGGCCCTTTGCCAGATTCCAGTCCTTTAGTCATCCTGAGAGGGATGCACCCTTCCTGTCTTCTCAGGCTTACACTGGAGCTTTTTTACACAGTAGTTTGAACCAGTGGTGGGGATGACCTGTGTCTGTGCCCAGCATGAAGCAGGGGCTAAGCTGCAGCACATGGATGGACCTGCATGGATGGGAGTCTGCATTTAATCCCAGCTGTAGAGACCCACTTGCACACAACTAGGATCCACTCTATCCCTCATGCTTTTACAGAAAGCTCTCATTCCTTCTGAGCAAATAAAAGAAGAAGGTGAATTGTCTACCTAAGTCAATATTATCTCATGGAATAAGTTCCCACAGAATGATCACTGAGTAAACATCTCAAATTGTTTCACTTTGAAGAATTTCAGGCACTGTCTGGCAGCATCATAATATTATAAACTCATTAACCTATCTGATGCACCTGCTTCCATCTCTGCTGTGAAGAAGAGTGTCCCACAGGACTTCTGCCCATGTCCCTCTGCCTCCAGCAGCTAGGGATAGACAAAGAGTGGAGACGCATTTATGGATCTAAACATTACTCTGAATATTGTTCCTAGTGTGAAGGAACAGAAAGCCAAGATTCCTTTTCCTCAGGTGTCTCTGACCAGAGTGTATATCTGATTCCTTCAAGTTGGAGGAAAAAAGCTCCTTTTGTTTCATGACTGCTGCCTGTCTGTCTCTTGAGTTGGAGGTCATGGATTAAGGAGGAAGGTGTACATTGGCAGGCTTGCCTTGCAAGAAGAGAAGTGTTAAGAAATGAGATGTGAAGCAAACAGACAGTTGTGGTGAGGAAGATGGACTTAGCCTTACAAATCTGTGACAATGTGCACCTGGTTGTCCAGGGATCATCACGGCTATTTCTGCTTCTGGGTCCCAGTAGGGACAGATGCTGTTGGCTCCTCGGCAGTCCAGTAGCCAAAGCAGCCTGGTTTGGCCAGTGCTAGTGTCACAAAATAAATAGTCATACATCTATTTTCTTTTTAACAAATTCCTAAACTGACCTGTGGAAGGAGATCAGATTGAAACAAGATATACAAGCTTTCAGATCTTTAAAGTTAAGAACCCCCAGATGTAAAACAAGTACTATTTGCCCCATCCAGATCCTGTAGGAAGACTTGCCATAGCACAAACCCTTCAGATTTTTGCAGAACATACCCTTGTTGACAGTCTTTGGGACACATATTTTACAGCAAGAGCATGTTAGGCTCAGCCTTAGTGGGTCTGTAAATTTACTTTGTTGGAGATAGTGCATTTCCCACAGAGATGCTGTTACTTCTGCTAGGAAGAAAAAGATCCAAACCAGAAACTAACCCATGACATGAATAAGACTTTTCTCTCAAAAAGGGAATATTCTGTAAAATTTCTTCTCTCTCCGGGCTGATTTTACTCAAATATAAAATCCAGTTCTTTGTTTGACTTAATTATCTTAAATATTCTATTTATAACCAGAGCAAAGTGTCTATCCTTGTAATATTCACTAAGGAAATATCTATATTTTCCTCACTCATATTTTACCAGTCCTGTGTGCAGAACCAACACTCTTAATCATTTCTATCAAAACCTGAGCTGTTAATGGATTTTCATGTCTATTTCATTTAAAGCACTACTGTGTTTAAACGTTTAGAGTGCTGAATGTAAAAATAGCTGGCAATCTCAGAAGTGAACATTTTATTTGTAATATAGCTGATTTTATCATGTGCCACAACATTTTTTTACTCATCGTTTATTAATATTTTATAGAGCTCATAAGAAATGAAGGTTGAGGTCAGTAATTGCTGACATGTAAAAGAACAAGGAAAAGGACAAGCAAGGGCATTATCCAGAGCATTGTGGACTAGCAAAAGCACTCTCAGATTTTCTTTGCACACCTGGAAATACAGTAACCACTTAAAAGGCCCAAGTAAAGGGGAAAAAAACTTTTTTTTTTAACAATCAATATGGTTTCCAGTATCATGTATACCCACATGTGCTTCTGGATTTATATTGGCATCTGTTTTTACTTATCAGTTTCATTCTGTAGCCTCTATCTTTGCTTTGCTGCTGGGGAGCCTCATCTCCACTGAGCAGACTGGTGAGCAGTAGACCATTTTCCACTTGGCTCACTGCCCCACACTATGCATTGTCGACATGACTGTGTTTAATAATAAGTCCTGCTGATTCTGTTGTGGAAAAACTTGCTCTTCATAAGCTCACTAGCATGTGGTGCCAGTGCATGTGTGTATAATTTTTTTTCTCATTTTAAGGGACTTGGGCCCTGGTTTACGAAAGACTGTTTGAGCCTGTGCTAAAAGCTAAACATACTCGTTCCCACCTTTATTTATATATCTAAATGTGTATCGAATCTGGCTGGCTTCAAAGGGATTTACATGCATGCTGAAGTGCTTGTTTATTCAGAGTCTCAGGACTAAATTCTAGCTCAGATACTCTCTCGAGCCTACCTACAACTCCCTCCCCAACAGTAAAATTTATGCCTTTCACTACAATAGACTTAACAATTTACAAGTTATCACATTTCCCCTGGATGAATACGTTGTGCATTTCAGAAAACTATACCAAAGATATGATCAGAACTACCTCTCCAGAGCAGTGAGTGATCCTCTTAATCTGCATTTCTGTGTCACTTCATAATACAGCAGGGGGGAGAAAAGTAAAGCTATTAAATGAGTCAATGATTGTTATGCAAAGGATACCAATGGTTCCATTTCAATTGCATCACAGTGTTCCTCTAATAGAGACACTCTCCCTAAATAACAAAGATGCTTCCACCTTCAAGAAAAAGAAATTAACAAGAATCATGTTTCTATATGCTGTGGTGTTTAACACATACCTTTTAAAGGACTGTATGCTATTGAAATATTAAAATACAATACACACAACTTCTTCAAAGTCTTCATCAGCTCTTTGTAAAAATAAACAAATATAAAACCTTATGGGGTCTAGAAGGAGGAGTCAGAAGTGGAATTGGGTCAACTCACGAAAATTATTTAGGGTACTAGTCAAACTTTAACTGCAACAAGTGTTTTTAAATGACATGCTCCCTCTGTCTCCAGAAGAAGGACTTATTTTAAGCAAACAACAAGAGTGGACTGTACTACATTTCCTTAGTTTATAAACTCTTAGCATTGTTTTAGAGTACCAACCTATTAAAAAGGATTTTCAAAAACTGCTGTCATTGTAGCTGGAGCTGCCAGGGCATGCAGTGAAAATGTATAATTTCTTTTTATTCTAGGAAATATGATTTTGTAAAGAGCAATAGGCAGTAAACCAGCAACCTTATCTAGTAATTTTTTCTAAAAATGCTGATTTATGGACACACACCTTACCAAGCTAATCTACTTGATTTTTACATCTGTTTAGACTGTTACATCTCTTTTGCAAACACCAGGTACATGGATTTATGGTTGCTCAGGAACACCTGAGCAAGTAACACTGCTGTCTCATACCATTCCCTGGGTGCTACCTGCATGGACATCAAGTACAGGCGTAAATCCAAACAAGGACACCAGGTAACTTGCAATCATGGCAGAATCTATAGCTCCATAAAGGTTTCTAGGTTCTCTATGAAACTTAAGAGAATAAAAAAGGGCAGGGTGCAATTTCAATGAGTCAGTAAGAAAGCTTTTTCTCTCAAAAAATATTTTAAAAAAGAATACAAAGTAACTTAAATCCTGTTCCTTTATTTTGTTTTAACCCATCTTCCTGAGCTTGCTGTTTGGCTGTTCTCCTAGGATGGCTGGAAATATTGGCATGAGCGTGGGCACCCTGCTTGCTGAGGAAGACAAAAAGAGCACATAACACATAGAAATGTTCCCTACCACCACTCTGCTTGGTAAATGTGTTGGTGCTTTGCAAAAAGCAATAACCTGAAGGTGGCTCTATTCAAATCTACTAGGCATCAATTTTTATATGCTGATTTATCCACGTTGTACAGTATGCAAAATAGTGTGTTACCTTCTTTTAGAGCACTTCAGTCTACCTGCACAATTTCAGAAATTCAGCCCTGGTTTTCAGGAAACAAATCCCCTACAATTAAGCCATTAGGGTTAGATACTTTACTAACTGACAGATTCCAGCCCAGGATCTTTGCCGAGAATGGATGGTGTAGCACCAACCTCCCTCTGCCTCTCTGGGCTAGCAGAATCTAGCTACTGACCAACTTTTTTTTTTGTTGTTATTTTATCAGCTTCCTACAAAATTCCAGCACTTGTTAAGAAGGTCAGTGAGAAAAATTTCACTGGTATAGAGACAGCAGAAAAAATAAATACAGCAGTAATATTTTTGCATGCACATGTGTACTTAGGTGCATGCAGTTAATAAGAAGATGGTCCTGCCATTAAAGAGCTATCTGTAAAACATTTACATATATTAAACCGATTAATTATTAATATACTTCCAAACTATTTTCCTGAAAGGACTATTCACTTCTATTCCCCATTAATAGAAGTGACCTAATTGAAAGCTAATCTTGTGACCCCATGCTTTCTAGGTTTAGAAGCAGAACCTACTTCCCCTTGCTAAATCAAACATCACTATGTCAGATGCTCTGCAGACGTTTCCCTCAGGAATCTAGAAGGCTAATTAGGGTGAGTTTCACCATAAAGAATACAGTTGTTAAAACAGCTTTTGTACACACTGGAGTAATGATCATTCTCATATAGATGCAGTGATTTGTTGCTGCAATTTGAAGCCATATATCTCTCAGGAGCTAATTCAGATGTTGTTATTTGTTGCATGTATGATTATTAATGATATCTTAACTTCCAGTCACTTCCAGTCACTGCTGGAAGTGACTGGTTTCACCTCAGGAACCAAAGTATTTTAGCTCGATGTTTACAGACCTAAGGAGACACCAGTTTCTGTAGAAAATCAGTTCTTCATTTGACCTCTCCCACCTCTAACTGTAAGGTCTGTACCATCATTACTTACAGATATTTTCCTCATATTGTAAAAATTGTTGTCATTATGAAATAAGAAAAAACCCCTGTCAGTTCTTCTTTATATTGAAAAATGTTTTTTACCAGGAAAAGAAAAAAAGAAGAGGGTTTTCTAAATGCCTCTGAAAAGGAGAGAAAGATTAGTATTGTATACAAATGTATATACACAAATAAATGATTATGTGTGTAGAATATAGAGCCAAGTTCTCAGATCACTTGTAATTTTTGATAGGAAAAGTGAAAACATTTCTTTGTCCATTAAAAATGCTGCTGATCTGCAGAAGCACTTGCAGAAATTAAAACCTTGCAAGATTGCTTACATATTTCACAGCACTCTTACTTCCAGTGGCTTATACTTTTGAATTTTATGCATCAAAAATCCGTACTTGTCTATTCCATGATATTCTATCAAGTTGCTGCTGAACCAACGTTTAAACTAACATCTTCTCTCTTGGTGTCTGAGGGAAAAAATGGGTGTAATCAAGAAAACCAGATGAGCTCATTCTAATTTTGATCTCATTTGAACATTGAGTTTCAAAGAGTGACTACAGCACAGCCTTTATTGGAGTTGTGTTACCCTTAGAAGAGATTGTGAAAAATTAATGGGAGTTCAGATGAATCCTAATAAAACAAAGACTAGTAAGTGGATCAGCCTCTTTAGCTCTTGCCTGAAGTCATCTTGTTTGTAGCTCTAGGAATTTGCCCTGTGTAGATAGTGGGAATTCCTCTGAAGGACAGCAAACATGAGTTCTGAACCTGAGCTTCTTTAAATTTACTGAGTGTAAAGTGATAAAACAAGAAAAGGTGTGATAATGGTAGATTTTTCAAGGGGGACAAAAAGCCAAAGAATTTTACAGATGACACATGATATGCCCTCTCATAACCACAGGTGTTAAAAGAATAATTGAAATATTATGTTTAACAATTGTCTAATTACTAATAGCAACAAATAATTAATTAGTGTATCTAAAACATATAGTATTATAAAATTTAAAATTATCCAGATTATTTTAGTAAACCTTTCATGATCAACGTCAAATAGCAATACTGGAACAAAGAGAAAAAAGAAAAGAAATCTAGTCTTCACTGTGCAGAGCTATGTCAATCTCATCTGTATGTTAATATATTAATGAAAAACAGTGATCTCTAATTAATATATTACATAATTTCCTCACAATAGTTAACAGCAGCTTACTTTCTGCTTTTCTTTAAGCATGAGTGTGTATGAATAATTTAATCTCAGTTCGCCAGTGTTTTGTAACTACTTGCTGTAACAAAATATCTAAAAATACTAAAAATACAATACTGTTCATAATTTCATTTGGTCTATCAGCCAGCAATATCCTGAATTATATTAGTCTAAATTGATAGCAATGATACCAGAAACTACAGAATCTGGTTTAGGGCCTAGGGCGGTTTAGATATGTAAGTATCTGACTTTTTCTTAAAATAAAAATAATTAGTTTGGATTTATGATATTCTTGAACATCTTGTTTGCATGCTCATGGATTTTTAAGAATTTGCATGAATGATGGAAGCTAGCTCACAAATATATATTTGCATAAATCTGCAGGCAGGCAGCATCACAGAAATTCACATGCATTTATTCCTGTATCATATATATGTTGAAAAAAAATTGCTTATCAACCCATCCTCCTGTTCTGCAAAAAGGTGCATTACTTTGTGGTCAGTTGTGGTGTTTGTGATTATTACAAAAATTATAAACATTAGCAATTTTCACAATTAAAGGATTCATGGGGTGAGGCTTTTCTTTTGTAGACATCATCACTGAACAGTTTTCCATAAAAAATAAGAAACAAATCAAAACCTCTTCACAGACACATCTCAAACATAAAAGGCAACAGATTTTTCAAAACGTTTCTTGTGAATTGTTTATCTGAGTTGATGCTTCATAGCTTAATTCTTCAGTGTAATTTGTTAATCATGTGAGAAGAATTAGCCAAAATATCAAAGATTTTACTTGTTAGCACTCTAATATTTGCATACATATATATTGTGCTTAGACATTTTGTCTTGCTACAAAGTACACAGATGTGCACACTAGTGGAAAAAAAACTGTAAAATGTTCAAACATCTTCAATTATAGTGAACAGTGGCTAAAAAGGATATCTGATTCATGAGATGACGGAAAATCTTGAACACTTACTAGAGTTTTCCATGGTTTGAAATGGTCATTTTTGACAACAATTAATGCCACAGGACACAAAAAAACCACTTTGATCCAACTGCTTACACTGCAAAGGGACCTTTTAGCATTCCTCCTACTTTGCCATTATGCCATGACATTGTCAGATTTTTACAGGAAAACTTTACAGCTTCTGTCCTTAGACATCCACAGAGGATAAGGTTAGTGTATAATTTACATGTTTCTTTATTTGTTGCTTTATTGTTTGTTTTGATTTGAGGTTTTTTGTTTGTTTTTTGAGGAAAAGTACTGTAATGTTTAAATACCTGAGTACCTAAGCACATTGTTCCCAAGAGGCTCTGCAAAGATTTTGGGGCAGAGTAACAAGAAGCCTTCAGGACTGACTATCCCAGTATGACTGAGCAGACAAGGCTTGAAGAAATGCAATGAGCCTGCATATCAAGACTATGAAAACAGCATCAGATAAAACAAGTGAATATCAGGACTGAAACAGCTGCAGGAATTTTCAAGCAGATGTCAAAAAGCATACCAGAAAATGTCAAGAAAAGTATAACAAGCTCTGGTTGCAGAGATTAGGGAGATAAATGTGTATGATGAGCACTGTGCTAGAACTTGCTCTCCTCAGAGCAGCTTAGCAGCAACAGTTTAAAAAAAATGCCTCAAACCCTCACCACCATAAGCAAAAAAAAAAAAAAATTAGTGATCAATGTCTGCAGAAAATCTTGGAGTCATAATGGAAACAGAGGATACTAGGTAAATAAAACCATGGCTGATACATGCCTCTGGAGTATCTCGGTCATTGCTGTTTTATCAGAGCTTGGGCAAATTGTTCTGCTCTTTAGAAAGGAGAACAAATTTTCAAGAGATCATAATGGACAATTTGAAGACAATAATTATGGTGAGCATTTGGAAATGATTTCCTGAAATTATGAATAAGGAAAGGTGTTTTGGAAGTGCAGGTTCTTATGTGCAGGTAATAGCAAGTTTGTGTGTATGGCACTTACATAGCAGCAAGTCATGCTGTATCAGGTGCTGGCTCTGAAATACTGAGTGAAGCTAATGCTCTCCAGTGGAAAACCCACATGGTGTTGGGGGAGCACTGTGATCTGAGGGGCTGTTCATCATCTCCCTGGAGTCACTGAAATGAGCAGAAAGAGCAAATGGCCAGAAAGTCCTGAGCTTCCCATTAAAACCCATTAAAATTACTGCAGCAGAGAGAAAATGAGCAAATCTTTAGACAATGTTGCCACAGAGTGTGGCAGCTATTAGTTATGGGATAACTATAATAGCAACTAATAGTGCCAACTATTAGTTATGGGATATCCTGGAGAATCATCAGCATCAACACTGCATGCTTTGCCTTTTGTTCACAGTTTCAATATTAAACAGGAACGGTTCTTCCCTGCAAACCATGGGAGCAGAAGTTGCCATGGTGTGAATAATGTCTTTCCTGGTTTCCACCTCTTGTGCTGGACTGCAGCTGTGGGGGAGCCTTTTGGAGCTGTGTAGGAATGTAAATTTGGAGGGATAAATGCACCCTGCCTTTCTCCTAAAACTCTTGCAGGGGTTGGCCAGCATCTCATGTTTAAAAAACCAGCCTGATAGACCTTTCTGTTTCATATTTTCCACTTAATTTGTAGTGACTTATTTTATTTGCTTATGGCCAGTGATGTGCGTTTGGTTAGTACAAAACCATTGCCTTATCTCTTGAGGAGAAAGTTAGCTCATGCTTCATTTCAAAACTGCCATATAATGGTCAGCCTCAGCATGAAATTTTTGTTTTAACTTGTATACTTGGCACTGAGATCACCACATGGAAACATCGATTCCCAGTCATCCATGTCATGTAGTCTACTGTTATATGGGCTATCCATAAAATAATTACAGGCTTTCTGTTCAGCAGTGCACACTTCCAATTAAGTATCTGATTATATATTGCACTGATTTGTAAAACAACACAAGCATGAGATGTAAATACATATATGCATACTCTCTGTTTAAAGAGATTATTTCTACTGAAAGTGGATGCATGTTAAGACAGCATCATACTTGGTGCTACATGATTAAGTTTTCTAGCACAAGCAGCAACTGTAGATTTGATCCAACAAATATTTTTTGTCACCAAATATTTCATGTTTTTGTAGCTAGTCCTACTAAATTCAGAGATGGCTGTGGAGAAGCACAGTGACTTTCAAATGTGGCCAATTAGGTAAGTAAGCAAGACTGATTCATTTTGAATTGCTATGGGTTATAGAACATGAATCACTGTCACAGGTCAGCTGTTCCTAAGTTGCTAAATGCCAACTGGTTTTGTGCCTTTAGACCTAAATTGTGGATATCAAAAGAAATGCCACTTAAGTCTGTCCAATCCTTCCAGCCTTTGGATGAGTTCCTAATGTAAATACTTGTGTTCTGTTTTAGGAAACTTACAGAAGAAAAGCTCCATGAATCTTAGCTGGAAAACTTAGGTTCAAGAGGTACATGCAGGAAGTTGGTACTGCTGCTGCTGTATCCATGGATAGATAGTGCACATCTTCCTAAAGAAGAACTGGTAAAGACCTAACACTGCATTTTGCATCAAACTTACCACAGTAGTTGTGCAGAGAGGGAGACTTCTTTTCTGCTGATATACACAAAACCCCCAAGTTTATTCTTCCAAAGAAAACAATAGAAGTATATAGGGGTAAGAAGGTTTTTGATGAATGATGCAGCTTAATCACCATCTAATTTGCATCACCTAGTTTACCGAAATTTAATTTTCTTGCCTCCAGTTGTTTAACATGCTTAACAAAGTACGTCCGAATTCACAGAGACCCAGCAGAAGAAAACGTGACGTAAAAAAGTCCCCAAACAATAGAACTTGGACATAGTAAGAAATAATAAATTAAAGAAGACCCTGTATTATTTCCAGAAATAACTGCTTTCACCTCTTTGGTGTTCAAGTTATGCAAACTTAGATTCCTCACAAGATCAGTGAATAAAAGAATGCAGTGGATGGTAAGGAAGCCTTTGTTTGATCTCCTTACACACCATTCCTTGATTTGGCCTTGATAACTAGAGAAGCTATATATGTCCTAGGATGACTTTATGATTGTTGTATCCCCAGTCGTCTGGTCTGCTTATGCTGGATGTTATATTCTGTGCATTCAAGACTGGTTCTGAAAGCAAAGGTGTGGGGAAGAAGCAGCAAGGAATTTGTTATCAGAGACTGCACTCACTCCTCCACATTCTGCCTGGACTGTGTTGTCTGGCCTGACTGTGCGGCACGGACTTAGCGTAACAGAGCTGTCCTTTGCTCTTAGTTAGTTTAGCTAGCTGCGGCAGAGAAGCTTTCCCTGGACTGTTTTTCTTTCCCTTTTCTTGGAACTGTTCGAACCTGCTCCGGACTGGCAACCTGGGGAAGCACTGAGAGCCTGCATTTTTGCGGCCCACTGGGGCCCACTCTGGGCAGCAGCCTTTCCAAGCGCCTGAGGGACTGATAACAGAGCGACCACCCACAGGAGAGACTTTCTGAATTTGTCATCTCTTCAGAGTGGCAATGAGTTTTGTCATCTGGTATTGTTCATTTTTTGTCCTGGGGAGTGCCTTGCCTGTTAAATAAACAGATTTTGTCCACTTGTCTCCACGGAAATTTTCCCCAGATTGGTTGAGGGGAGGGGCCACGTGGGTTTGTTTTCTGGGGAGGCCCCCTTTTGGACGTTTTCTCTCAAATTTGCCCTAAACCAGGACAATATATTAATTTATTTCCACATCAGGGTCTTTCATATGACATGGTCTGTCTCATTCTGACAATTTATTTTCCATGGTCAATTAAATTTCCTAGTGGAAACATTGATGAAAGCTGTGAAACAATCCTATGCTTGTAAGAGTCCATCCATATTTTCTCTCCTTCTATGAACATTTAAAATAAAATTTTGAAAAACATACCACAGCATAATTTATCAAAAAATAATGCAATCAAATAATTATAATCTGGGGACTTTTTCCCCAATGAAAACAGAAAGAACAAACCAAATAAAATTGAAACTGTCTTTTATTGAGAAATGACACTATTTCTAGGTAAGTAGTAAATGCTGGCAAAAAGAAAAACGAGGCTTGCTAATGATGCAATGCTTGGAATCAAAGAACATTAAGTCTAACACTCAGTTAAATGCACAAAGAATTGCTTTAAGAAATGAGAAGCTCTGACAGAAACTGAACAGTCTGAAACCTTGTCTTTCAAGCCAGGGAATGATTAGAGGTCTCAAAAGATCTAAAATAAATTCCAAAAAGCTATAAAAACAAGGGAATGGAAACCACATGCAACATAATGGAGTCTCAAAGCACCAAAAAACTTCAGTCCAATATAGACAATACACGGATGTATATAGGTTACTTTCAGTTTGGATGAGTTTTGAACGTGTATATACAGAAAGCTTTTTTTTTTTTTCTTTTTCCCATGAAATGATGCAGAATGGGAATATTTCTGACACATTTGGTGAACAATTACTTTTACTGGCCACTTTGTTTGACTGCCCCCCCTAAAAATTTAAACCATCATGTAGCAGAAGATACTCCTTTCCCATATTTTTTCTTTCTGTTTTTGATTTGCTCTGTTCTTCTCACTTCATGCATTATATGCACTGCTAACTATGAATAGAGCTGGAGCAGTCATATGCTGGTACTTGACATTGGAAGGTATTCTGTGCTTTATTATTCTGGTGGTTTAGTGAGTGTGAGAGGATGAAATTTAGTTGTAATTTTGTCATTTCATAACTCACAAAAATACTGTCAGTGCAGTAATTAAGGTGAATATCAGCAAGACACAACATTAAGTATCTTTTGAGTTATAACTAGCAGCACTACTCAAGTGTTATGAAAGGTGGCAAAATTCAAGGGATACTGGATGAGACTCCACTCTGACTGCTCTATTACCTAAGGTTTTTTCCTTCTCTTTTACTTTTTTCCTTTCTTAATATATATTTTTTTTATTTTGTAGGAAAAGCATACTGTCAATAGGCACAAAATTAAAAGCACTCTGCACCAAAGTCACAGGTATAATCCCTTTTTCAAAGAGACACCAGGAATGCCTCTTTCCTCCCCCAGGTGCTCTCAGGATGCCTTAGCCTCACTTTAGGAGAAAGACACTTAAATACTGGAGAATAATTCACATTTTATCTCAGCTCTCCTGTTGAGATAAGGAGGCAGGGTACCTCATTTTAGGAAGACCATATTCCAATGCATGTACTCATTCACCAAGGAGTGGACTGGCCTCACTGACCAATGTTAGGTGTATTAAAGCACCAAATGGTAGCAGATGTCACTCGATACCAGAGTAAGCTAGTGTCATGGGTTGTTGCTGGCTGTATGCCAAGCACCCACAAAAGCTATTCACTCACTCCGCTGCTGCAGCTGGACAGAGGAAAGAAAATTTAATGATGGTTACATGGGTTGTGATAAGGACCAGAAGAGACGAGGAACAGCTCCCTGCAAACTGCTGACATGTGAGTCCATCCCACGGGCAGCTGTCCTCCCCAGACTGATACAGCATGGGTCTTCATGATGTGGAGTCCCTCAAGGATGGGCTGCTCCAGCATAGGAGCAGGGCCCCTCGCTCCACAGGTGTCCCACAGGATCACAGCTTCCTCCCAAACATCCACCCACTTTGGCAGGGACTCCTCCATGGGCTGCAGGTGGATCTCCACATCCCTGTGATCCTCCACAGGCTACAAGGGCATAGCTGCCTCACCATGGTTCTCACCACAGCCTGCAGAGGAATCTCAGCTCCAGCAGCTGGGGCACCTCCTCCCTCTCCTTTTTCACTGGCCTTGGTGACTACATTTATTTCACATATTTTCACCCTGCTTTTCTCTGACTGGAATTAAAACTGCTCCAACACCTTTGCTTTGATTTTTTCTTAAATATGCTATCACAGAGTTGTTACCTCAATTTCTAATTGGCTCTGCCTTGGCCAGCAGGATGTCCATCTTCAGAGCCATCAGGGATTGGCTCTGCTGGACATGGTGGAAGTTTCTAGCAGCTTCTCACAGAAGCCACCTCTGCGGATCCCCTGCTACCAAAACCAGGCCATGCAAAACCAATACAGCTAGTGCTCAAAACAAAAACAACTTAAACCATCCAGCTCACTGTCTCGAATTTTACTCACCCTAACTGCACTTTTCAACACTGTTAAATAATGAAAAGCCTCTATTTTATCCGATAGGCAGAGATAAGTTGCTTGTTGTTATTGTAGCTTCCCACAGACTTCAGAAACCGTTTGATGATGGTGCACAAGCCTTCTTTCAGACTCCTAAATCTTCCTCCCCATCACAAGTGAGGAGTGTTATTCATAGGAGGCAGTACCTTCATGTTTCAGTCATTAGTAGAAATGGGCCATAGATCATGTCATGTTGTCTCTAACCTAGTTAAATTTTGACAGCAGACAGGTTCCAAAATCATGGGTTCACATTAGAAACCTTTAAAAACTCATTAGCTCCTGATAATTATTCTAATATCCAAAGCACTAAAAATCAGAAAGCTCATTTCTGGTTCAGAACCAACTGTGAATATGTTCAGAGAAAGCTTTGCCTTTTCTTTCTCAGTAACAAAAGAAATAGCTTCGCTGAATATGTACATATGGAGGGGTGCAGAAAAAGACTACTTTCCTTCCTGTGCATGAAGAATGAAGTCAATCCATTCTGTAACCAAGATGAAAAACTTAAAACTGAACTGTAACTCACTGTTCTGCTTTGGGACATTATCTCTTCCAGGCCATCTCCTCCTGAACATTTGACATCCCTGTGCCAAATTCAGAAAATACTGCCTTTTTCTAAACTACATTTTTTTTAAACCTTAGGTGGTATTTTTTTTCCCCTATTTTTGCAGTCACCATGGAAAAGGTTTCTGTGACATCTTATGTGTTAAAAACCTTATAAACAACACGCTCTTAAGCGCACCTTCGCACTTTCATGGTCAGGACCATCCTCTGATGTTCTACTATTGCCGAGTTCCAGTCTTTTTTTTATTTTGAACCATACAAGAACCCAGCCCACATACTAGAATAGGTTTTGAGTCACAAAGTGACCCAAAAAATCTTTCCCCACTAGATATTAAATGAAGAAAGGACCATTCTTTCAGCTTATTTATCACTAGCTGTCCATTAAAGCCCCTGGATGGGATGACTGGACAATATTGCAATCTAAGCTGGACCACTGTTTTATAGGTCTCACTATTTGATCTTACTGTAAGTCACAACTGAACCAAACTTGACTCAGCCGCATTTCCAATAGATTTAAGCCAAGTCTGGCCAAATTTGTTTCTACACTTAATTTTGATAGCACACCCGTTCAATTTCGTAACAGCACTTTTATAAAAACATACAGTTCCATATTTTTTTTCCAATACTATCTCCAGAATATGGACAAAGCCTGCTAGAACAAACAAACCAGCAAAATAAAACAATGACCAACCCTTAGAAAAAGACAAAAAATTATTTTAAATGTACATAAAGATAACCAGGTTATTCAAAACTTTTTTATTGCACCCCTCTTCTCATCAAATTTGATTTCTCTGAAAATGTGTTTTCCATAATTTCTGGAACACTGTGCTTCTCTTTCATGAATTGCCTTTGACTGCTGTATGGAATCAGCACAGAACAATTACAGTCAAAGTTTGTTTTTTTCAATTATATCTCCAGTGTAAAACAAATAATAATCATAAAATTAATTCTTGTGATACTGTTTTAATGCACTGCACTTTTCAGGACCTTCAGAGCTAAAAGGAAAATGTTGACCTAAGGAAGCAGAGACTTATCACCATGGTTACAAGGGACATGTTTACCTGTGTGTGCTAAGTACAGAGGTAGATGCATGAAAGACACCAGCAATATTTCATGCCCAATAATGTAGAGTTTGTTCCCCAAAGAATCAGTAATTGCCATACCAGCAGTGCACTGAGCACTTTTATTACAAAGTTTATTAAAATGTCACATTTAAAGAAACAATCACTATGGATATTAGCTTCTGTGCAACAGAAATTTCTTAAGCTAGCAGCTCTGCAAACACAATTCTAGTACTAGAAAAAGATCTAGTTCTATTCTTTGGTGGCTTACATGGCCTACATCACAACTTGCAATAAATGTGACAGGATCAGAAAAAAACTGGCCATACTTTGATGTTTCCTGGAGAAAAGCAGGAATATTTCTGTGCTCTTCAGTGATTCACCTGTTTCACCAGAATTGATGATATGACATATAGTCACATGCTGGGAAGCTACATGAATATTTTCCCCTCGTGAGTCCCCTCAGTCACTTCACTGGCCAAAAGTTTTTGCAGCAGCTTCTTTTCAGGGTGACCAGGATGCTCCAGGGAGGTATCCAGTTTTCAAAGGGGAAAAATATCTCCTGCTATCTAACCAAAACCACATGATACCTAGCCAGCCTTGAACATACTTGTTTATACAGGACAGCATCAGAGATACTGTCTACATCAGTAAAATTAAACTTGGAAGTGTAGGCATGGACAGCTTCAAACAGTTCATGTTGCTCAGAGTCCCATCCTACCTGGCCAGAACACCTCCAGGGATAGGCAACCACAGCTCTTCCTGGGCAACCTATGCCAGTGCCTCTCACAGTAAAACATTTTTTCCTAATATCTACTCTAAACTTACTAATGGGCACAGCTATATAGGAAAGAATGGGGGCTGCTTGGTCAATAAAATATAAGTGAAAATGGCTGAGAAATCTTTTCACACCTGCAATAAATGTCTCCACAACTGTCATTGTGCAGCAATGTTAATTATAACAACTCAATTTTGAGGAGAAAAATTTTTCCCTACATTTGACTGCATCTGATTCCTTCATTTTACCCATTAGCCCTGTGAAATCCACCATTTTGTAGCACTTTATGTGAGATTGGGAAAATCATATAGGTGGTGCTGCCTCACCAGGAAATTCACTCCTTTCTGAGGGACTGTCAGTTATTTGCAGTGAAACTAAAACAGAGGAATAAATATTACATGCTGATGAATATTTTTCAGAAAAGATAGGAATACTTTTAACAGACCTTGTCAGACACAATACGTTCCACACATCTACATTTCCTATGGCAAAGGGAATAGAGCTCTCCAGCTGCTCCCCTGGCAAGACTAAAGTTTTGTCTCATAAATTTAAATTATAGATGACATAATGGTGGAGTGAAAATGGATTGCACCTAAAGAGATAAATCCAGAAAAAAAACCTGGAAGGAAGAAATGCAAAGTTTCTGACATACCACAGATCTTCCGTTTGTTGTGATATTCTCTCCAACTCAACACTTTGTAAAGCAATTTGTTTCTTTTTAAATTTCCCTTCACCTCCATGGAAAGTGATTAACATTTTTGTGAAGCTCACAGAGAGTGCTAGGTTGCAAATATAACAAAGAGCTTGCCAATGCCTAACAATATTTTCAGTTGTGTCAGCATTTTAGTATTATTGTAGTATTATCATAGCATGGGATAAAAAAAATAACATGGAAGCACTTGTGTCAAAAGCTTAATGTTCACTGAAAGCACATAGGTACTTCTGGGTTCTTTGCCACAACATCATTTTAATGTGAACCATTCGATGTTTTTTCCACTCACTCATGAGAAACTCTACATTTTAATATAAACCAATAAGAAGAAAAACACTGGCACATTTTCTGCTTCTGAGACTGATGGGGAATAATGAGGAAATTGTTTGATAAACTGCAGTACCTTGGGATGATTTGACAGCCTTGGAAAGGAGATGGTCTCAGGTCTGGAGCCTGGTGAAAGTTCTGCTTTTTTTTTCCACGCAATGAACTTGTCACTTTTGTAAAATGTGCAGAACTCCACAACAAATTTATCAACTGGTATCAATGATAAAGTCTTGTAAGTAAAGACAGAGGAAAAAGAAGACTAAGAGAGGCAAAATTTCACTCAGAAACGGATAAAATATTCTGTCTCATTTCTTGAATTCAGTGAAAATGATACCTGAATGATCAAAACAGGAAATTAGAGAAGTGGTGTTTTGCACAGTATCTATCACTGGATATTAAACATTTGAAGGCATATCAAGCTTGAGAGGCTAGTGAAAATAAAATCTGAAATTGAACAAAATGAATAATACACATGCTTCAGACTACATTCAAATCCAGATGACTGTATTACCATATAAATATACTAGGTGTGCAGAACAGGAATTTATTTCTATGATTGTTACTAAACAGAGCTTTTTCTTTTGGATAATCCAGCATCAATTCATCTAGCTGTATTCTGACAAACATCAGCTCTTAAGTGAAAGTAGAAGTAGCATTTGGTCATTTCTCAGAACTCTTTGATCTTTTTGAAAACTCTGTACTTTATTATACTGTATACTTTGCTAGGAATTGGTGCAATGATCTCAGTGGCAGCTCAGGATCAAGTGGCAGCAACCAGTGAGACCAAAAATCTGGCCCAAGGACTTAAATTGCAGAAACAGATGCTGAAAGAAAATTCACTGGAAACTAACACATTTTTATTTCTTTACAATTAGGTCCGGTCAACAAGGGCATGATGAAAGAGATCTCAAAGCAAAATATTTCAATATAAGTGCTATGCACTAGTAATGGTACATATAAAGAGTTACAACAAAGATGACAGCAGAAATTTGTCTTTTGAAAACTTCTCCCTCCTCACTGTGTTCTCTGCCTGTCTCCACCCAGAGTGACCATAAGGTCTTCTCAATTGTTGCTGCAGCCTCCCAGCAAGAGTATGGGAAAGCCAAACCCTTTACATTTAAATGGAACAAATCCACCTTATAAAATCATAGAACCATACACAGGTTTGGGTTGGAAGGGACTTTGGAAATTATGAAGTTTCAACCCCCCATGGACAGGGATTCTACCCACTAGATCAATTTGCTGCCATTAAGATCTTCTCCATGACCTTCTCAGGAACAGAGATGGCTCAATGATCTGTAATATGATGTGGATGCAGCAAGGTGATATACCAGTGATTCCTAAAGTCTCCATTATGCTGTTTGTTGGGTTGTTTATAAGTGGTCAAACCTTCAAAATAGATCAAGTTTAAATAAAGGCTACCTGGCATATTTCAGGGCCCTGAATAGACAGGATCTTTTTTACAGCAACTTTCTTGATGAATACAAAACCTGCTTTTACAAATATTTTTCTCACTTAGAATTTTCCTGGTTCTACACATTTTTCTGCAGCCTGACTTATTTTCTAGGACATATGTGAAAAGTAGACAAAAAAGGGAATGTAAACACATTAAATGTGAATTAGCTTAGAATTTAATAATTAATAGAAATGCACAGTGGTTTTGTACATCTCTTGCCTGGCAGTGGCTGTTAGAGCATCCAAATCAAATATAGAAAGCTATACTCAGATGCCAGGTGTTAAGGTGTCTAACACCTGACTTTTCATAAAAAAAGTAAAGTAGAGATCATAAAGGACTAAATTTTAAAAGCATTATGAGACCTACTGCTGCAATTAGGTACGTGGACTTGAGACTTTAGGGGAATTTTGCACATGTCTAAATGAATGAGATTAATTCCACCTGCCTCAAGCCCAAGACACTTCCAGCCTGGGATGCCATATAACTGCAACAGCAGCTCTGCCAGACACTTACTTTGAACACACTGAAATATTCATTTGTTCATCCAGTTTCCAGACCTAAAATTTTTTGCATACCACCACCAAACACTCCATTACCAGCAGAAAATATATCTCTGTAGGATCTCAAATCCCTGCAAGGCAAGTGGAAATCTAAAACTCCTCTTATAGCCTAGGTAAATACTACACCCACTGAGTTGCTACAACTGTGTAGTGAGAAGAGTGACTCCTGCTTGTTTTTTGGGAACAATTCACATCTGACTCCAGAGTGGTGAACCTAAACAGAAAGAAGAGACATCCTCTGGTGTTAAGACTATTATCTCTCAATTCTGTCAAACCAGCATAACAATAGATCAGTTCATGCTCTTAAAAAAA
>VXAX01000012.1:187814-235602 GCA_013399835.1 Leptocoma aspasia | reverse complement strand
AAAAGTATGAGCAACTGCTTTTACAATTTTTTATTAAATATATATCCACCTAATGCACTCATTCAACAGCTTCTCCTGGTTCAGCCTGTTGTGTCTCTCCATTGGCTTCTGCGGAGTTAGCCTGAAATGTGATGGCTGAAAGGAAGACTATGTTACCCTGCTAAACTCAA
This sequence comes from Leptocoma aspasia, assembly GCA_013399835.1. Taxonomy (NCBI): domain Eukaryota; kingdom Metazoa; phylum Chordata; class Aves; order Passeriformes; family Nectariniidae; genus Leptocoma; species Leptocoma aspasia. Next base: position 235,432 of record VXAX01000012.1, on the reverse strand, counting down.
GGGTGGTAAAGCTCCAAAAGCAGTTAGGAAGGCTTGCTCATAGCCTCATTCATCTTCAGGCTTTATATCCAAAACCAGAAAATTTACAGCAGTTTCTGACATGCTGCCAAGGCAGCAGCCTTAGAAACAGAGCACACTCCAACCAAAAGCCCCCAAACATCCCTAAACCAGCATGGTGCTGCCAAAGAGAGAAATAAGCCACTGGGCCCTCCAGAATGGGAAAACATGCTTCAAACTTCTTAGAAAGCCACAAGTCAGAGAGGGAAAGTGTATTGCTGGCCTACATGAGAAGTCATTTGCACCTGGCAGAGGCAGAAGGCCTAATCAGTCATAAAAGACTGATGTATGGGAGTGATTTTTGTCTTGCAAATGGGAGTGAGGGTTGGAGTTTTGTCAGCTTTGCCATAAAGCTGCGAATCACAGGTTCCTGGTGTGTGCAGATGTGCCAGGGCTCTTCTCAGCAGCAGAATCTGCACTGGCATATGCTGCTCTTTCCTGGCTAGGTTGCTGAAGGTGATTAAAACTAGTTTTAACACCTCTCCTCTTTTCCACCATCTTCCCCTTGCTTTATTTTCTCTAGTATTAAACAACTAGTTTAAGACAGAAAAGAAGAAATAAACTGAAGGGAAATCTTGTTTGCTCATTAGGCTTTGTACACTACTTTCTGACTAATTTCTTCCTTGACCATCTTACAGTCACTGTAACATTTAAAATAAAGAATGAGCGTAAATGAAGCCTTAGATATTTCTTAGAATTTCTTAATATTTCTAGCATTATAGAAACAGTGGTATCCAGAAAAACCCTGGACACAACCATTATGACTTTTCAGTGGCTATTCTATCCCTGATTTTGATTTAATTAGCTGCATAGAGAGTCTGCACAGTAGATGGGATGGTAGGGTAAGAATTTTAACAGTTCAGGCATATACAGGTTACATTTACTACCTCTGATTTACTGTGGCATTCAGTGCCTAGTTTCTCACAGGGAGATTTATGGTTCCGTTGTGCTATAAAGGTTATATACTGTAAGAAATATTCCTAGTTCATGGTGAGCTTTTTCTCTGAATGAGAGCAGCAGCCTGAGGGCTGGTCTTCATATAACTTTACTTCCTGCCTTAAGATAGTTTTGCGGGCCAGATGAACTCTTCAGTGAAAAAAGTTTTGAATTTGAATTTGAATATGTTCTAGCACACCTCTTTATTGCATTATTTAAAGAGTTTTTCAGCTAGAGAAAGAAAGGTGGCATTGAATCTTCAAGTAGAAAAAAGGAATAATTTTTAAAAATTAAATTATTTGCAAATTGCTTGGAGATATTATGGAATTATTATTAGTATCATGGATTTATTTTGCTAATAAATGGATACATTAAAAGTGCAACATGAGGCACAATTTTGCATATGTTTTATAAACATGTTATTTCCACTGTGGAATAGAACCTCTGAAGGTTACTGGTAGAAATACAGTTATTTCTTAAATTAATAAAATCTCTGGGATTGGGATGTTCATACCAGCTTCTTAGAATCAAAAGCAATACAAAAAGTTTTGAGGATGGGAAGTGAAAAGTAGTATATCCACTCAAATCTACAGAGATGCTCAACATATGCACAGCTGAATTTAGAATGAATCCGGCACACAGGGGTTAATCAAGGTGTCAGGGATCTTTTCACAGGAGTAAACTGCAGATTGCAAAACAATTACCTTAACTAGAATGTACTGTATCACACCACATTCAAATCTCCATCTGTGGTGTCTGCAAGTACTGTTCACAAAACTGAGGTTTCAATGCAAAAATAAATACGACGTAGCTCTGTGACAGCAACACACAGAGATTTTTATCATTTTACAGGCCCAGGCATTTAATCTGAAACATACTTCAAGCTTGTATAAATTCCACATAATGCCTAACTTTCAGGTCTAGGAGAGTACACAGGCATAATTTTCAATATTATCAAGATGGACTCTAAATATATTTCTCGAAGTATGGTTCTTTTTCTGTCTTGTCACACCAGGGTGCTATTCATCATTACAGAGTACCCATATACTACTCCAGACATGACTGCATTTTCAAAGAATGAAATACTTTTAATACAGCAGTATTTATAGTACAAAGGCTTAGATAACCACGTGGTATGTGTATATCATACCACAAAACATTATTGACCCATGAAGTAGAGGCACAAGTTTTTGTGTAAGTCTCTTTCCTTGGTGCTTCTTTTTTTGTGGGATCATAACGCACCAAGTCCTTCCCGTCATTCTTGAATGTTTGACTAAACTGGGGAAGAGCAGCACCAATGTTCCTGAAAAGCTATTCATGCAAATAGCATGAATAGCAAGCAGCAAATTCATCATGAGCTAAGAGTAGCTACTAATAATCTACCAGTCACTAAAGGGTAAAAAAATTAAGTTGACTGGTAGCAGCTACAAAGAGATTATAGAATGAGGCAGCCTGATAAAGCTGCCACCACCACCTTAGCCCAAAGCAGTAAACAGTTTAAGAAGCAGTAAAGAAAGATTTTACTTTACAGGTGGGAAAAAGCAGAGACCAGGAATGAGGGTTTCAACTGAGCAGGGAACATTATCCTGGTAGAAAAAGAGTAAAATAGAGCAAAGGGACAAAAGGGGTTTGATGAGAGGAAGCAGGGAAAAAACTCAAGGGGAGGAGAAATAGAATATGTAGGACAAAAGACAATGTGGGAAACTTCTCAAATGGAACAATAACACAAAGGTTCCAGGGTGACCCGTTACAAGTGTCTTGATGCTGTCTCTAAAAGCACAGACAGTTCATTTCATGACCACATATCTAGCAATATCTTCCTATTTATTCATTTTGATCTGATATGGGCATCCTGAGAAGTCTCAGAGAGGTAACAACAGAAAAGCAAGCCTTTGTATAATTGCAATACACATTGAAAGAAAATAACCTGACTGGACCCTATTGTTGTGGTTTTTTTCTTTTGGGTTGTTTGTTGGGTTTTTTGTTTGTTTTGTTTTGTTTTGTTTTGTTTTGTTTTGTTTTTTGCCTGTTTGAATTCTGTTTCCTCCAAGTTTAAAATATACAAATGCTAGAGGAAGGAACAACCTAAGTTCACAGTATCAATACCTTTAATTGTGACAAAATATATTTCTGCAAATGCAGATTTGAAATACAATTATTGAAGAATCCTGATAATGCTTGGCTAAAATTATCTCTGGTATAATTCCACTGAATTAAAAGAGGCTGCAGAGGGAGGGGGTGAATTTGCCTCCCGGCATTATTGGTGAAATATAAAAGAGTTTTATGTCAAGCTTTTTTTTATGAACTTGAATCCAGTCTCTAATCATCCAGATTGCCCTGTACAATAAACTCTTGATTATGACTGCTGGCGTTAACAGTAATAAGACAAGATGATGTGCAGCACAATTTTCTTCATTCAGCTTTTTCCACTGCTCCTTAAAGTCTCCCTATTTTTCTGTACGTTTTGCTTAAAAGTCATGTAAAATTAGATATTATCAATCAAGTTGCACATTCTCAAGTGAAAAAACACATTATTTTGTTGATTGTCATGTAGCTTTGTGGGATGAATTGGTGCAGTTCCACTCCTTGTTGGGGAAAGTTGGCCCTGTCTTGGTCATGCAGCTTTCTGCTGAACTGAAAGCATAGTAGAAAGCACCCACTTTCCTTTGGTTTAAAGCAGCACTGTGGAGAGTGATCAAAGACATTTAGCTGCATTCTTTCCACTCTGTATCCTCAAACATGTGCACTTCTCTCCACTAACACTAATTAAACCAAGGAGGAAAAAAAAATAGATGTTTGCACTCTAAAGATAAATTTGTTTCAAGAGAGTAGCTTACTGGAAAGATAATCAACAAAACACTTTCATTTTGAAATCACAGCCTGGCTTTCTTGTTTGGGCTCAGGGTTTGGAAACCTTTCAGGCCTTGTTCTATTTGGTTTATCAATATCAAGAGTTCATTGTAGGCATGAGAACTCAAGCCTGGAAATTACTGTAGATATCCTAAGAGATGCATCGGAGAATAGCGTGGCTAATGGAATGTATCAGTATCCTGCTGGGAATTACTGCTTTAAATAAGAGAAATATGTGGGATTTCAGGCACTGGGGAGTTTGTCCTCTCTATTTCAAACATCTCTCTAGTGTCTTTAGTCAGTCAGCTAAATGACATTCTTCTCTGTCTGAGTGTGAAGTCCATCCAAATTTGTTATTTGGTCCTATACAAAAATCTTCATTTTCTGTAATATCAGAGGCACAGTTTACCAAACACAAATTACAGTCAACAAGATCAGATGGGAAAAAAAAAAAAAAAGAACAAAAAAAACAGAGATGAGAGATGAGACCAAGAAGATGTCTAGGAGTTTGTGGTAGCTAAAAGGATGCCTGTACCTCTGTGAGATGATATGAACCAAGTTCTGCCTGTAATGGAGCTCCTATGAGAGAACATACCATTTTTGTCTTTAGAGGAAATCAGTTAGCTGACCAGTGCCTATGGGTCTTTCAAACTAACTGGTGTGATTTTTGGAAAAAGGGAAACAAGGACCTAGAGTTTAGTCTTCCAGCACAACTGCTTTTGAACATGACTTGGAAGAAGGCACCAATCTACTGTCCAACCTCTGTTAACTCTCCCCACAATGCAAATCTATTAGTGTCACAAAGTGCTAAGGACTATTTAGGGGACCTGTCCTGGTTTAGGGCAAATTTGGGAGGAAGCTTCCAACAGAGTCCCTCTAGAAAGCAGACACAAGCATCACTCCCCCCGAGCGCTACTCCCTGCCCCCAACTGGTTCTGGAAAAGATTTCCTTGGAGAAAAGTGGAAAAAACCTCTTTGTTCAACAAGCAAGGTATTCAAAAGCATAAAAAATGAATAGTGTTAAACAATAAAGCCTCTCGCTGTTCTGAAGAGATGGAAAATTCAGAAAGTCCTTCTTGTGGGGTGTAGCTTGGCTCACTCAGTCTCTTATCAGTCCCTCTGGCACTGGAAAATGCCGTGTCCTGGGCCCTGGTGGACCACAGGTGTGAACTCCCTGACTTTTTCTGGGTTTTCAGTCCAGAGCGGGGCCGATCAGTTCCAAGAAAAAGAAAAGTCTGGGGAACTTGTCTGCCTCAGCCAGCTAAAAACTAGCTAAAAGCAAAGGAGAGCTCTCTCCCACTGTCCATGCTGCAGACAGCACAGTCTGTCAGAGAGAATGCTGAAGCTCTTATTTCTATGTTTTTGAATACAACCACCTCCTTCCACCGCTTCTCCTTCTCCTCCCACTTCTCCATCAGATGTGGTTTTAAAGGTGCAAAACTTATTTCTGGGCTAAACAGACAAATGGGGATACAATTCAGCATCAAAAAGTCATCCCAGGACAGGACCCTTAAGCTACCTCATATATTCAAGAATGACCACTAATAGTGACCACTAGAGTGGTTCATTGCTTATCTGGCCCTCTGGCTGAGGCAGGTTTCCACACTTTTGCAGGGTGTGTCCAAGCTGAGGATCAAAAAACAGTATGAGTTCCCCATGGCCTCAGGCAGCTGGAATGGGATTAGAAGAAGCAGCCACTACTGCTGCATTTGTGTGACCCTAAAGCAGACGATATCAAAGCTAGTTCCCAAGCTAATTCTTCTGCTTCAGTCTTAAGAAAGGTACAAGCATCTTGGATAAGGAGGATTTTTTTGGGAGGTGTGGAAAAGATGTTCACGTTGCATACAGAATAATCAACCTTCTTCAAGCCGAAGGCATTAGCTACATGGTGAAATAGAACAGTTTCTAGCAATTTCTATGTCACAACAGAGCACAGAGAATTTTAAAGCATTCTAAAAGCCTCTACATATTTCTGAAGTTTCCGACATTATGTGTTCTCTTTTGCAGAGGAGGCAGAGATTTGATCCCCAGCTGCCTATGAACTGATGACTCTCCTCAAAAATGTCTTTCTATAGAGAATTGCAGTTATTGCAACCCTCCCTTTGTGGGAGTGTGTCACACATGAGTGACCTCATGTACACGGCATTTTTTCTTCAGAGCTAACTGCTCGTGTCTGATACACAACTCGCTACAAAAAAACACCCGAATACATTCTTCCCATTGAGGGTGAAGAGGCCCTGGCACAAGTTACCGAAAGAATCTGTGGCTGCTCCATTCCAAGAATTGTTTAAGGACAGGTTGAACATGGCTCAGAACAACCTGGTCTAATGGAACGAGTCCCTGCCCATGGCAGGGGATTGGAATGAGATGATCTTTAAGGTCCCTCCCAACCCAAAACATTCTGTGATTCTATTATACACACATATTTTGTTAGGCATATATAATACATATATATATACAAATGCGTGCATAAACACATATATGTGTGTATGTATTTTCTCATACATGCACAGTAATTTTACTGGCCAATGGCAGAGAATTTGGTTAATCTCCTGAAGGATTTTATTTTCTTAAGAAAGAAGTAAGATAAAGTATTTAGCAAAAGATATGGCATACTTTTAAAAGCATAAGAGAAATATCCTTTCAGAACCAGAAAGATTTGCAACCTGAAAAATACAAGAATGAAAAGAACTAACTTCAAATCTAGACTAATCACATGCACACTGTGATTTGTTATTTTACTTTCTTCCCCCTCATTCCCAGAATATTATTAATGCATAGAAATACCTCACTAACTGAAAAATGGGTATATAGTGCATAGAATCTGAGAATCATAGAAGCATAGAACAGTGTAGGGCACTAACACTACAGCCTTCAGACAAAGAGTGGTGGTTGTGTGAAATGTATAAAAGTCTAAACACACATTAGTATTACTAAAATACATCACAATCCCTTTCCCACCCAAACACAGTCCACGTCTCTTATAAGAGCACTAGTCTTGCTGCTGGCTCAGATGGTAGAGGAAGAAAACACAGATATAAGCTCCAGGAGGGACATGACTGTACAAGTGGAGAGATGCCTGACACTTAATGGAAAAAATTGGAGCTGGGTTACTCTTTGTGCTGAGCTGCCTTTGTCTCCCTTCTCACCCTCCAGGAGCAGGATATAAATTCTAAGGACATTAGTCCCACTGAGGACCCATCCCATAAACTGCCTCCCCTTCTGCAGTAAAAAGGGCTGGACCTTGGGGCTGGTTAAGGAAAACAGGTGTCACTTCAGCAGCCTGGATGGTGTTATCTTGGTTTACATGAAACAGGACCATTTCAAATGCAAGCATTTCACTCTCACGGCACTTTATGTCACTTTAAAACACTACTGAGAACATACAATGCATTTTGCACCAGCAATTCCCATACAGCATTGTGTTTTATATTTTTTCTTTTGTGCACTTTCAAATGCCTGAAGTAAATGTATTGGTTTTCTGAACATTGTTTCATTGATATCATTTTTATGAATGTAGCTGCTTTGTTTGGAGGAAGGTCCGGCACAGCTTCCCAGTGTCATAGTGTGCATAAACCTAGACAGCTTGGAAAGTACAGGTTTTTCTTTTTGACCCTTCTGAAAAAGAAGCCATGTGAACAGTCATCTTCAGAGCTAGGTAGACATTTGCATAGGCATGTTTTTGTGGTACCATGCATGGGGCAATGCCCTTTCATGGGCCTTTGATACCATGGGAGCTTTGCACAGGAGCAAAACACACCAGACAAAGCATTACCTGCTGCCAGCTCTTCCCCTCCTTGTCCTCACACCTCTGTGGCCAGACCTCTTAGCAAAACAGAAGAATTTTACTAGTGTTTAAAAATGTTACTGTCTATTGACTGTTCTAAGGATTGGCCTTAGTGAAAGAAGAGGCATCTGACTCTTTCCTCTTGAAATCAGGAGGGAAAGCAAGAATTTGGTACAGCAAGGGTAAAATGTCTTGAGGAAGGAAACTTGCTGTCCACCTTTTTAATGATTCCAGGTGGATCACTATTTGACATGCCACAGAAGACACCCTTGTTTATTGACATTTAGCTTTTCTTTGCAGGAATTGTCACACTCCCCAGTCATTGGCTTTCTTGTGGCTTTCATGCTGAGCCTGTAAGAACAGGATGTTCAAGAGCTGTCCCATATGGGGACGTGCTGTCTATTGTTCAGACAATTAGCTACAAACGCTGGTTGGTTTTCACTTTTTGCTTTGAGCTGGTTATGGCTGAAACTTGCATCAGCTGCTGGGGTGGGTGGAAACCTCAAAGGGTCTTCGTTTCATTACATGAATTTAACACATCTGCTGCAGTTAGATTTCTTTGTGTACTAGGGGCATTATGGTTCAAATTAGAGGGATATTTTAAGATCATAAGAATATAATTCCCATCTAAAGCAGTTGTATTTTTAGTGCCATTTGTGATTTGTCCAGGGTTTTGGTTAATGTGCCTATTTATACATGCTTTTCAGGACAGTTGTTATATGTAGATTTACCAGTAAACTTTATTAAGCTAGTTTTCTTGTATCTAAGTCTACTACGAGCACCCACATACACAATTGAATGGCAAGACAAAAGTTGTCTGCATTAAATGGAATAGAATAAAAAAAGCTGGAGAGATCAGGCTGACTATATTTGCTCCAATCAATAGTTGTTTACTTTCTTTTCCTGTAAGAGGTCTTCCACATCTTTTCCCTGCTTCTTTCTAAACAGAAGGAGAAGTTGCAATGTTGTAACATTAATCCATATAGTAAAACTATTCTATGTTCTGGGCAACATCATAAATAAAGCACTCAGAGTTTATCAAGTAACACAATGTTAAGACCTGATAGTAACAGCTATGAATTACTTTCTGACCCCTGTGAGTGACCAAAAGATTGATAGTCTCTGCAATTTTGTCCTAGTCATTTTAGATCTTTTTATCTGGACTGTCAGTAAATATTCACTGCCTTGTCTAGTTTGTCTGCCACTGTCTGTAAACTTTTAAGTTTGTAAACTGTAAGTTTTAGCTTACACTGCATTTGGTTTATACAGCACAAAAAAAAGCGCATTAATCTATAAAACCATTCTTTAAGTATACCACACTTGGCAGAATTTAAGGATTATGAATGATCTTTGCATTACAGGGTCCAAAGTGTTTGGTGTCCTGTAATTTTAAAAAAATAATCAAAAAAAAAAAACAAACCACACACGGTACTTAATAAATGCACTCACGTGTGTGCACACACATGCTACTTAATAAATGCACTAAAATGCCAGTTCTTCACCCAAAGAGACACACACAGTCTACCTCACTACCTCAAAACAAGCCCTCAAAACCCAAGCACCCCACATGAAGGCAGCGTTTTCTTGCCCATTTTGTTCTCATTACATTCACAGAATCAAATGCTGAAGAGTGTTAAACCTGAACACCTTTGAAGATGGAAACTTGGCACCCACAACTGTAACATGCAAAAATATGGATGGTTTCACCATATCTGCTGGAATCTGCATAGCAGAGGCACCGTTTGCAAACTTGAACAGTATTTTGCCTCTTTTTATGCAAGATCACGTTGTCTAGTTATGTAGGGGCTTTCTAGTCTAATATAGTCTTTTCAGGTAGGTTTTTGTGGAATGCATGGGGATGATGGCATCCTGACATCACAGAGCTCCAATGCAGAGTCCTTGGAGGCAGGGCATGCAGGTTTGGGGAGACTTGGATGAGCAGGATTATTAAGTACACGCTCTATTTGAGTGGGCATGCATGCTGGATCTCTTTTCTCTCAACTCATTATTAATGGAGTCTGTGTGTTGGGATGGGGGGACTGACTGAAATTACAAATGAGCTAATTTTCTTTTGCAACTCCACATGAAGAACAGAGAAGTTTCTAACACTTTTTTCTTCCCAGGCACACTCCACACCCCAAGGAGCATTTTTAAGGTTTGCCTCCCTCCCCTCCATGCTCTTTTTGTATCTTTCATAACTCAAAATTTCAACAGCACTACTGTGGAGGGAAATACTCGCTAAAATAAAACGTGATGCCTGGAAGAGAAAGTATTTTCCAAATCTAATTATAAGACACTGTAAGAATTTTGAGAGTCAGAGATCCTACCGAGATGGCAGAATGCCTCAGAAGTAATACAGTAGGCAGGTTTTATTTCATTTCTAGGAGACTATTCATGTGTGGATACAACACATTTTTGATAAGTATGCACATGAAGATAAACCACTATCATTTTGGTGTCGTTATCAATTCCCACTTAGCAAGTACCACTGATACACCTCACTGCACAACATATGAAGTGTACCCAGCTTGTAACTGGTGTAATAAGAGGGAATATATCGTGCTGATTAGTGCCATGTCACTATGTGCATGGAAGATGACAATGATAGAAAACAGTTGTAATGCAAAATTATACATAGATTTTTTTCCACATTTTTTGAGGAGGAGAGAAGCAACCTGGTGCAGTAAACTTAGAGACACTACCCTGCTTCCCTTGGTAGTCTCAAACAAGGCTTTTTAAGGCTAGTGGTACAAAATCATTGCTGGACATTTTTGAATGGGAACAACTGAAGTATGACACACCCAGCAAAGGCCCAAAGACCCTAATATAAATGACCACATTTAATATTTTAAGGCAGTTCTTTTTAGCCATTAATTAATTTTACATTGAGTCTTTCACTGTTGATTGGTTGAGTGGAAGACAGCATGTAAATGTTCTCATGTATGGAAATGTGTAAAGGTTTGATTGCATGTGCTGTTATTACTTGATATGGAAATGTTTTAATACTGACAAAAGTTTACTTGGGCAACTTGTGCCATCCGAACTCAACTATTGCAACCAAGATGACTTCCACTTATTCTGATCCGATACTTTATCCAGCTACACCTTCCTTCTGTAATATTCTTTCAGTATTGGTATTGTATTGTTTAGAGGGTTGCCAGTGGTATGTGTTCTTATTTCTGTTTTATGTTTTTGTTTTTGTTTTTGTCTTATCTCACCTATTTTAGATTTTTTGAGAACAGTCTCATGGTCTACTCCCACATCCTCCACTTCTGGAAGCCACAGCTGTAGTCTAACAGGACACACTGATTCTTGGTACTGTTGTACAAAAGGAAGATGTAATGGCTGATGTGGTCTCTTGAGGAAACAAAACAGTCAAACTCTAGATGATATATTCAGTTCTCAGCTAAACAAATTGCATGGGAGTAGAGGAGTATGGCTGAGGATTCCCTTTTCCATTCTCACAGCCCTCACTCCAGAGGATGAAGCTCAAGATTACTCCTTCAGAAGTGTTGGAAAATGCCCTGCATGCTTGCATCACAGGAGACAATGGCATAGCTATCTGTTAGGCAGAAATTCACAGGAAACCAGGCCATACTGGCTTCCAGAACTGCTCATGCTGCATTCAGTTGCTGCCTTTAAGACATTTGGACACCAAGTAGATGATGATGAGAGCTTTTCTGATGAAGCTTTTGGGTTATTGGAGGAATTTTGGGAGGATGCTTGGAACAGTGATAGAGAAGTCTAACAATATACTTCTAGTTCACACTAATACTGATAAATTGAAATATTCAATACAGTTTTCTAGGACAACTGTGAGTTAAAGTGCTCTCAATAGCATAAAAATTGCCAAAGTGCACCTTCACAAAACATAATAGTAATAATTTTTCAGTAAATTAATATGGAAAATGTAAAGGAGAGCAGATTGTTTTCTATATCAACAGTTCACTGAGAAGATTATTTTAATTACAAGGCTCTCCTGTCTTATATTAGGTGTCTTGTTGAGGTTGAAAAGCCATTAGGGTCTCAATGTCTTGCAAAGCTTTCTCTACAATTGTATAACAGCTACTTAGCAGTTATATGAAGCATACCATTTAAACAAAATTTAAGTCCACAATTACTCTGTTAATAAAATTTGAATTTAAAAATACATGCAACTATCATGAAGATGGAACATTTAATTCTCACTTAGCTTCCCACAGAATGAAGGCTTACTTTGGTAAAAGAGATAAGAAGATGGCAGTAATTGCTCTTATCTGTTGTTTCGTGGGTGAAAATAACTTCTAAGACTTTAAATTCTGAGGCCGAAATCAAGTGTTCATTTTACCTAGCTATAACTTCCCTAGAACATTAGAAGGAACAATTGGCATATATCTACCTGTGTATCTTAAGTTATGGTTAATGCATGGGAATGGTATGCTTAATTTTACTGCTTTGAAATTATATCCCCTGGAGAATAAAAGAAAGACTTTGGTGTTCTTAATAAGAGTAAAAAAGGAAGAGCTTGATTTGTTTACTTTCTCTTCTGTGACAAACTTGTTCTTTTTGGCACAAATTCTCAGCAGTATAAAAAATAAATATTATTTATATGTTATTTTATAATATATGTTATAATATATAGAATAAAAATAAAATTAAAACCAACCAAACAAATAAACAATATAAACATGATAAAGAGGTTTTCTGAATATTCTGGAACTCAGTGGAAATAATGGTCCAGTGTGTCTCAGCCAGAAGACAGTAGAGACACTGGGTTCCTTCTGACAAAGCTATTCTTTGATGACTATATTTTGCCATAAGCCTTCCTGGGACCATCACTGTAACGAACAGGAAAAAAAAATTAGTCAGTCCCAGAGAAGCAGCAATGCCAGCCAGCAGCCAACACAAGGAAGGTCTTCTGATGCTGGGGCAGCTAGAGAAAGTGTTGCAGAAGGCAGGACTAGTTTTATAACCCAAGGAGACATCAACCAGAAAGTGAAGATCCTAGGAGTAGTTGTTAGAAACCAGTGAGCCATACATAAAAAAGAGGTAGCTTTTACCCCTCCTGACCACCACACTGACAGCAGGGAACATTGCTCAGTAAGAAGATTGGCATCAAATTTCCAGACAAGGGGAGAAAGAACAGAAAAGGGAATTTGAAGAATTAAGCCTCAAGGAGCAAGATCACTCTTGTAACCCAAAATTAGAGGAGCCTAAGGGACTTTTATATCCCAGACCCATCCAACAGCAAGGGTAGTTGGATGAATTCAAGAGGACAAACGTTTTAGCAGCTGTCTGAAAATCTTAGCCATATGTATCTGTTACCTCCCTTTATAGTGGCTGCTTAGAAACTGGTAATTTGAATATTTGTAATTATCTTCGAACAATATACATATTGGGAAGTCATCCCCCTTTTTGGGGAAAGAACCTGATCCCTTTACTTCTCTTCTAGTGTCAGTCTCTCCTGAAATAATGTCTCTTTTACAAGGTCCACAGTCCACGTCAGAAGAACCTTTAGGAAGATGTAAGCATCTAACTTATGTCATGCTCTTAAAAAGAATTTAGAAACCTAAGTCATAATTGATTTGATCCTATATGGTGTGACTGGGAAATGCTGAAGGTGAATGAGCTATTCATGTGGCCAAGGAGTCTTCATTTCAACTCCAGCTCTTTATTTAGTGTTGTCTGTTCTTACCTACAAAGATCAGATCAGCTATTCACATCTTCCAAGGAGCTCACCTCAAATTTTGAGGAAGAATCTTGTTTTCAGCATCCCACAGGTTGAAAATTTAAATTGAGGGGCATCTTCTATTATGTTTCCCTGTTGATCAGTGAGTTATTAAGCTATGTCTCCTAACAATCTGTGGTCAGAATAGCAATCAAAATACTAATTTTTATGCAGATTGTTTCACTTGTTCCCACCATTTTTAATATTCATTATCCACTCAAAAGGAGTTTGCATCTAAAAAGTAAAGCTTCTATGTTTTTGTGATGTCTTAGATTTTTACCATTAAAGGCTACATCAAAATATTTCTGTAAAAATAAATGTTTAAAAAGTGTTAAACTATATTATTTATTATTTCCTGTGTTGCCTGTATTATGGAACCTCACCCACAAAAAAAAAAATCAGCAATTTCTACTTATTATGCATCACCATAGCCTGCATTCCAGATCAGGGTAAGCTCAGTGGGAAGAAATTACTGAACACTGTATGTGGAAAAAATAGAAACAGTGAAAACAAAAAGTTTACTGCAGTAGCTGGTCTGCAGTAACTTACAGATTACTAACAACTTATGTAAGTTTTACATGCCTATTCCATCTGCTATTCATTAAAAAAACACGTTACCATGGTAACTGCCACATGCCATGGTATTTATGCTGCTTCTGATGTACAAAGCATAGTTTGTGTAGGAGTGTGTGTATGTATATGATGTGGTAGCTGTCGTCTCTGCCATTTTGTTGCTGCTCCAAAAAAAAGTAAAGCAAGTAGTGGCTATGAATACTCATTTGAGTAACGATACTCACACCGATTTGACTAAGGGCCCACACAGAGCTCCACATGGTTATCATCTGACCAACCCACACATGGGGTGTTCTCACAAGGGGACAGAGCTGGGTAGGCTATATTTAAGTATAACACTGCTATCTGTCACTGAATTAAAAGTCTGGGAGGCAAAAAGATACCCATATTTTTAGCGGCACACAGAAAACAAAGGCTTTCAGTATGACCCTTTTCATCATTCTTTTAAAAATATAAATGGGAAATAGCCCAAATGGCTCTGTCCTTTAGAGAAATACAAATTTACCATGTAAGAGGAAAGGAGGCAATTCAAAGTACTTCCCAATATTCCTCTTTCTGGTCACGATTTTAAAGAGTACTTGCTGAGGATGGACAAGCTGGTAAGAATAAAATAGACACAAAATTTTGTCCACTACTTAGCTGGTACTGAACCTCTTTTGAGTATTAATAGCATTATGAAATTTTCATTCTATTTGCTGTGTATTTAACTTTGATATTTCATGCAAAAAATATCCTTCAAAAGGCTATTTACATACCATTTTGTCTTTATTTATATAAATCAGTGTCTATGAAGAACTTCAAGCCATGGTCTCGTGAGATGTCTTGTTTGATACCTGCCTGAAGAAACGCGTCTCACATTTGTATTCTATACTCTCATATAGCTATGCAGCTTTCCAGCTTAAGCCAACTCCCTTCATTTTTTCTGAGCTTGCTTGTCACAAACAATCAGCAAATAGATATTTCAAGCTCATGAATTTGATCTGAGCTCAATGATGGCTGGTTCCAAAGGCGAAAATCCACCCGGAAAAATGCTGAACTCTTGTTGATTCTGTTTTCTTGTGTAGAATAATTAAAAAAAAAAATGGAGAGAATCTGAGGAAATTGTTTATGTACTCTCACATACAATATCTTAAGTAGTTCACTACTTGAGGAAAAACTTCTGCTTTGTGGAATATGTATACTTACATAAAGTCAGACAGCTGAAGAACCTGCCTTTACTCAGTGCCATGAAATAACCTGTTTTCATTAAAACATGCCTGCAAACATTAAAAACATATGACAGAAGGAAGGGGCAGTATCAATGACACTGGCAATTACAGATTAGAGAAGCAGAGTGGCTGTATTTATTAGCCTTCTTGCACACTTCTTGACAATGACAAATCAGCAAACCATATCAGAGTCCTGTATTACAGGAAATGAACTGATGAATCTTGAGCAGAGTCATTGCCTGCACACCTTCAGCTGACTTTCAGGTGTCTCAGATTCATCAATTTCAGAAGAACTCTGTAGATCAGAAATCATTATATACAGCTGTGCAAAAATTACAAGGATGCAAATAGATTTTTTTTTTCAGTAGAATGTGTTTGCTCCTTACTGAAAATATCTCAAATGTGTATACTGAGTAGAATAAAAAGCAAGAATCTCTTATTCATGTGAAAGCAATATCAGGCCTCAGTCTTCATAGCTTTGCACATAGTGGAATCATTTATAGCTTTAATTGTAAGTGCCTATAAAATTCTCCTCCTCATCAGAATTTTCTTTCCATACTTGCATACAGAATTTCAGGCATTGGCACAGGTGTATGACCGAACAGTGGCCTGACAGTACTCTATTATAAAACATCTGACCCTGAAATCTTTTTCTCTCACAATTATGTATCTTGTATCTATTTGTTCTTAAAAACAGCGGAATAAAAGAACAAAACCTGGAAACTTCTAAAAGCCATAGGAAGGAACCAAGGGAGTTAATTAAAAAGCCCTGTCTTCCTACATTAGTGATACTTGGTGTGTCTTACAGCAGCCTGAGCTCCTCTCATTTCACCATGCATTTGACCCTACAAGGCTGTTCTAGCAGGCAGGGAATTAGTGGAAAGTCAACATGTCATACCCTGACCCTGAGGCAACAGCCAGAGCAGGTTATCATAGGAGTCATTATAGCTTTAAAAATGGAATCCTCAATTGGCTAGTTAAGTCTGTTTCAAGCTGTCAGAGTGATGCAAAGCATCAGCATCAGGTCAGAGAAGGTATTTTCAGGTTTTAGAGTAAAAGAATAAACAGCAGTTCTTTGATTAAGAATTTTAAGATTTACCAGGCATGGACCCAGTTCTGTGTGCTTTTGGCTTTTTGTTAGAGACCTATTAACATGCATAAACAAATCCATCCCATAAGGAGTAACCCAAAAAAACCCCACCAGCCCAAGTAATAAACAGCCAAACAAAAAACTGAATCTTGGGCCTTTTGCATTTCCAGTTAGTACCAGCCTTGCATGCGGCTGCTATGCAAGCTTCTCCCAGACCAAAGCATACCACTTTATCCAATGCACATTTGCTTTCCACGTCCTCTCCAGTGCAAGGTATTTTAGGAATCCAAGGTGGAAAGAAAATAATTATTTTATTTGTAAAGCTAGGTTAAACTTACAGCACCATGTATGTCTAAATAATAGGAAAGGAGCTGGTAGAAACTACTGTATAATTCCAGGAGGTTGATGACATTAGCTGCTATTTGGCCCAGATTGCTTCACATACCTAAATGGTTATCTTTTATCTACCACTGCATTCCTTCTCTGTATATTCAGCTGTAATTACCCTATCTTTCAGGATGATACCTCAGGTAGTCGTGACTGTTGTGCTACAAGAAGCAAGAGAAACATCTTCAGCTATAAAAGCTATCACAGGTTTTTGCAGGTGTGTTTGAGACTAGCATAGCACAAATGAAGTTATTTAATATGACAGCTAGACAATATGCCCTACACACACAGAGGGGCAATTAGCACAAACAGGGGAATAATCTATGGTGCTGGAAAAAATAAACAGAATTTTTCCACATAGAATCTGAAATCCCAATTACATACCAGAACACAGATGTTAATCCCATAAAATAAATGCAATTGGCACCTTTGGGTTATGATTAAATCCTGCAGGCACTGAATAAAATATATACCTTTTCTCTTTACAACACATTTTCCTTTTTGCTCAGAAGAAAAAATTATTTTGCACCTAATTTCTATCCATAGGTATTTATATAAAGGAAATTATTTTAGTATCTTTTGCTCTCAAGCTTATAGCATACAAAAATCTTATATTTCTCTCTCAAAAGAGCAAAAGTGAGATCAATGATTCTGACAATATAATAAGGTAAGTCTAGATTTCCCAGGAGTGCAGTTAGTCTTCCTTGTGTTATTCACATGCGTAGAGCTCATTCCATTGTCCCTGGCTAACTCCAGACCATTTCAACAACATATTATTCAACAGAGTCCCTGGAACAAGACCAACTCTTCAACGTGTTTTTGAAGATGTTAAATGATACTCAAAATTTCTCTGAAAGTGTTTCCTTGATGTATTCCACCTCCAGAAAATGACCATAGAAATAGTCAAAGCATTTTAGATCACCATGCATATATCTTCATAAAATGAGTGTTGGGATTACATTGTAATGGAATCACACTACATAAAATACTGGGTGTATACTTTGTTGTGCATAGAAAACATGGCACAATATACCTCCTGTTGTAGAGTAATGAGATGTGACCTTATGGGACAATCCACATATGTAGAGTTTAAGAAGATAAACAAGAAATTGTTATGAACTCCAAGGATAAGGCAAAGCATTTGACATGAAACACTAAGAAGAAATCAGGTATCTTTTATTCCTGTCAACCATAGAGCACAAAGACCGAGATAAACAAAAGGGTGCAGTGCAGAATATTATTGTTTTCTTTTTCTGTTTGGGTTTTTTTAGCGGGGAGGGAGGGCATTGATTTTGGGGGTTTTTTGTTTGTTTGGGGTTTTTTGGTTTATTTTATTTTATTTTATTTGGGGGGGCATTGTTTGTTGGTTTTTTGTTTGTTGACTTTTTTTGGTTGTGGTGTTGTTTTCTTGTGGTTACTTTTTGGTTTGGTTTGGTTTGTTTTTTAAATTTAATTGATATCAATTCTCCCTTCAATTTCTGGGAGTTCAATTTTCACAGTGAAGTTCCTATTTAGCCCCAGTGCTCTGGTCTTATATAATTGATGAGCATTATATCCCTTAGCTTTAATGAGAGTACAAGGATCTCTGAAATTCCAATCTTTAATACAATGTTTAGGCATGTAAACGACCTGAGAGAATTCAATTCCCACTTGGAATTGACAAACTCTTTAACTCTTTAATAAACAAACTCTTTAGCATTGCTAATATAAGCATTTTTTTTACTAAACAGGAGTTTTTGGGACATGTGACACGTGCTTTGTTTCTCTTTTTTGTGAGCTTTTAATATCTAACAATTAAAATCCATCAGACAGCTCCATGAATGAATAGCACTGGCTCATTTCTGCTTGTATGGCATGCAGAATTAGGAGGCTTAGACAGGGAGTCAGCACATCAGCCAGTGAAGGTCTAAATCACAGACCTCAAAAAATGCAGAAGGTGTTTTATGAGCAGTGCTGCCTGCAGGTGAAGGTTAGGTCCCAGTGAAGGTCATGGTCCAAGTGTAAAGCTACTCTCTTAGACAACATCCTGCAAAGAGAAAAGGAATGCATGTTTAATAAACCTCCACATCTTATGCTCTTTCTGCAATAGCTTCTTGGGACCTTGTGCAACCAAAGTGATGATTTTTGGAAATACTAGGCTGTCCTAGTATCTAGAAGGCAAAGGGGCAGCTTGGCTCACGGCATGCAGCAGGATGCACTTCTGGGAAAAACAAGGTGAAGAATTCAGTTCCCTACCTAACTTTCTTAAAGGAGTATGGGCAAACCCTTCAAGACCCAGGAAAAACCTTACAGTGGAAGGGGGAGGTTGAAGATTTCTGCACAGAGCATGGGACTCCATGCTTGTCTACAGAATATGGTGCTCCCTCAAAGATGATGGGATCTACAGGTACAAAATTATCTGGAGAACTTTCGAGTTCTCTGAGACATCCAGGGAGCAGTCAAACTGAAGTTCAGGAAGATGTGTTTTCTTGGCTTTTTGAGTATGTATGTTGGATAGGTATGGACCTCACTTATTTACCTCAAGGCCTTGTGACATAAGGACTTTAAAAGTGCAAGAATTAATAGGTCTTCATATCAAAGGCAGGAGATAAACATCTTCACTATGATATACTGCATGTACCAATCTGTAGTCCAATCTACCATCTTGGCCCACTCCCACTGTTGAGAAGGATCATTAGCTAGGACTGGGGTATAACATTTAAAATCCACGTGTTCCTTGGGGTTGGTGGTTGTCCTGGTTTAGGGTAAATTTGGAAGAAATTCCCCTAAAGGGTTTTCCTCTAGAAAGCAAATTCAAGTGGCTCCTCCCCCAGCTGGTTCGGGAAAACATTTCCTTAGAGAAAAGTTGGAAAAAACTGTTTAATTAACAGGCAAAAACATTCACTAGCACAAAAAAAAAACAAACCAAAAAAACAACAACCAAAAAAAAAAAAAAAAGGAAATTGAACAATATTAAACAATAAAACTCTTGCTGCTTCAGACGAGAGCACGAACTCAGTCCCAGGCTGTTGTCAGTTCCTCTGGCACTGGAAATGCTGCAGCCCAGGCCAGTCCTGGCGGGGCCACAGGTGTGTGAGCTCCTGGTCCTCTTCTGGGTATTCAGTCCAGAGCAGGTCTAAACAGATCCACAGGAAAAGAAAAAAAAACAGCAGTCCAAAGAACTTCTCTGCCTCAAACTAACTAAAAAGCGAAGAAGCACTCTGTCTGTGCTGCAGACACACTGTCCGCCAAAGAAGGCATGTGGAGGAGGGGAGAATAAAGTGTGAAAACAATCTGCAGGCTTCATTGTCTGCCCTCTGTGCTCTCAGAATGAATCTTAAAGGTGCAAAACTTCTTTTCTAAGCTACACAGACAAATGGGGATAGCCTCATAAAGTCAACCCAGGACAGTGGTCGGAGAAAGGGACGACATTCACACACCCCAAAGCTCCATGCAACAAACAGCATATTTTATTGTTAAGAGCCTTCTTATATAGAGAATTCAAAACTCCCAGGTCTAGACAGCTCATTGGTCTGATCCTAACACAGCCCAGCTCCTGACCAGTGAGATGTCTGCAGGCCAGGAAACATGATAGGTGAAGTTCCCTGTCTGTCAGCCCAGGGCCTGATTTATGAAACTGGGCTGGTTTTCTTATTTATCAGTACAAGCCAGCTTGTACAGAAACACTGGGGATCCATAATGTCCTTCTCATCCTGATAGAATCATCTTAGAACCATAGAATTGTTTCTTTTGGGAGGGACCTTTACAAAGTCAACTAGTCTAACCACCTGGTAAGGGCAGGGACATCTTCCACTAGATGAAGTCACTCAGAGCCACATCCAACTAGCCTTGAACACGTCCAGGGATGGGGCATTCACATCTTGTCTGGGCAACCTGTGTCAGAGGCTCCCTGCCCTCACTGTAAAAGATTTCTTCCTTACATTTAGTCTAAATTGGCGGTGCTTTAGTTGCAAACCTTTTCACATTGTTCTATTGCAATAGGCCCTATTAAAATGCTTGTCTTTCATATAGGCCCCCTTTAGACCACATGGACCCTGTCCAGGTCCCTCTGAATGGCATCCTGTTCTTCAGGCATGTCAACCACACCACTCAGCTTGGTGTCATCTGCAAATGTGGTGAGGAAACACAGAATCCGTTTGTCCATGTCATTGACAATGTCATTCAATTAGATAGTTCAGGTTAGGCCTAGACAACAGACAGAGGTAATGAAAGAATCTAGCATTTGGATATTTGGTCTCCTGGTCCCAAAAGACAGAGATGTGTTATTGCAGAGTTGCCTTTGAGTTGAGGACAGAAACTACAAAGTAAGCCCAAAACTTATGGTTGTAGGAACCCATAGAGTTTTTACCTGAAACCTAATTCTTAAGGTGTCTCAATCTGAATTAGATTAGACTGTTTTTCTGAACTGCTGCCCTGCCTATGCTGTTAATCAGCAGCCAGCTGTAATATCCACACAAGATGGAAACTATGACTAAGCAGCGGAAAATTAGGGCTTACAACTAACTTTATACTTTAATTAATGTTTCATGAGGATGCAAGGCTCTGAGTCATGCACCTGAGTCCCACAACTAAGAGTGACACAAATATGTGACC
Source organism: Leptocoma aspasia (assembly GCA_013399835.1). NCBI lineage: Eukaryota > Metazoa > Chordata > Aves > Passeriformes > Nectariniidae > Leptocoma > Leptocoma aspasia. The sequence goes on along the minus strand of VXAX01000012.1, from coordinate 214,244 downwards.
ATCTAACAACAGCTTGCAGTCTTTTGTTTCTTATTTCCTACCTTATAGAAAAAGAGAATTGTGACATTATTTAGGCTGGAAAAGCCCTCAAGATCATCAAGTTCAACCACTAGTCCAACACTGCCAAGCCCACCACTAAACCAAGTGCCATGACCACATGTCTTTCAAACATCTCCAGGGATGGTGACTCCACCACTGACCTGGGCAGCCTGTTCCAGGCCTTGACAAGAGTTTTGGCAAAGACTTTTTTTCCTAATATCCCATCTAAACTACTCCTGGCACAACTTGAGGCCATTTCCCCTAGCCATAAAATCACAGAATCATAGAACGGCTTGGGTTGGAGGGCACCTTAAAGATCCTGCAGTTCCAACAACTCTACTGTAGGCAGGGATATATTCCACTAGACAGGCGCTATCCAGACTGGCCTTGAACAATTCCAGGGATCAGACAATCCTATGGGATGTCCTATTGTTTTTAACTTGGGAGAATAGATTGACCCCCACCTACCTATAACCTTCTGTCAGGTAGTTGTCAGCATTAATAAGATCAAAGTCTAGTTCTCTAATTTTTTCATCAGTTCTGTTGTGCTTCTCTAGACTTGCTCCAGCACCTCAATGTCTTTCTTGTTATGAGTATTCACAAAATTAGGACTCTCCAAATATAAAATATTCAGCAATTTGCATTTGTGGTATTTGACCTCCCATTCTTTTCAATTAACTCATATTCTCTCCAGTATTCCTTTTCATTGTCTTGCTGGAGTCTTCAGGCTGTTTGATATTTAATTTTAGCCTTGCATTTCATTGAGGCTATTCAGGTTCAGGAACAAATAAACTAATTGTCATCAAGGAAGCATGTTACACTGTGAACCAGCAGGCACTTGTTTCCAGAATTTAAACCTTCCTGAGAATGATGTGCTTCTCTACCAATGATGATGCACATATGCTGTGGAGGTCAGGATTCTGCTGCACAGAACAAACCCAAAGTGGAGTGCAAAAAGTTACACTTGGCCCTTGACCCATGAAATGAGCACATCAACACAAAATTATGAAACACAGGTGCTTCTTTTCAATGTGATACATTACTGAAAGGTAGAATTGCAGTAGCCCTCAGACCTTTGCTCCCACCTGTGCAATGATCTGTGTTTTATAATCAAGGGAGGCTTATAGACACTGTAAGAATAATGGGTTTTTTGACATCTCCTGGAGCTTTTTCTTTATAGTGATATCCTTGCTTGCTTAAGTAGCAAGAAAGGAATGAAGAAGCATGATGGGAACCTGTTTTCTTGTTAGCTCTTTCTTTGCTTTTCTTTTGCAAAAATACATTCTGAAGAATGACAGAAGCATAATAATAAAAGATCATTACTGAGATATTCTCTTTTTTTCACAGCTCTTGGAATGGAATCAACAGCATTGGCAGGCTGCACAGCCTAAAACTGTGCAATTTTTTGACAGGTAAATGTTTTATTGAGAATTTTCATTTTATTTCTGCATCATTTACATAAAGGGGGGGAGGGAGAAGGAGATGAGATGAAAGAAAGAGGCATTTATGCCCTACACAAAAAATCACAACAGCATGGTGGTTTTGTGGGGGAATAACACTCTTCATACACCATTAATTTAAACTTACAAGTTAACAAAATGTCAATGAAAATGGGGGTTCTATTATTAATAGAATAGCAGGTCTATTCCTGTTTCCAATAGGTCACATGGAAAGAAACCAAAGAGTAATAAAAGGCAGGAAAAGGAATGATAGCCATAAAGTGGAACAACAACAGAAACAATTTCACCACATAAATGAAAGAAATTACAATAGAAAATGTATAATATAGAATAGCAAAGGAGACAGGATAATGATTTACTGAAACTTCTGTCTCTTACACTTTGGTGTAATAGTGTGATATTTGGTAAAAAATGTGTATGCCCTTTGATATGAATGAGCCCCTTACTCCCACATCCCAGAATCTGCCCTCACTAAAAGAACTTCCATTCAAACATACACAATAAGGGTATGGCTTTACTTCAGGCAAATATTGGTAATAAAACTAGATAAGTTTAGGAAAAACGGAAAAGGGGGCCCATAAGGAGGACAGAACAGTCCCTTCCTGAACCTGAATGATAGCCAGTCTCAAGTGCCCTATGTTTTCATGCACCTGTAAAGCCAACAGTTACATCTAGTTCTTCCCAGTGTCCTTGTCCCCCAATGTACTATTTCACAGTAGTTTATGTGACATTAGACAATCACATAACTAAAGCTTGTACCATAAAGGTAATATTCAAAATGAGACCACAGAGTCTGGGTTTAGGCATTTTCTTGCCTTTTATGTGCTTGACAGCAAAAGTTTGACATTATTCCAAAGTTAGTAAATTTTAGATATTTTCAGATAGCATGCAGCAGTAATTTTTTTGTCTTTCCCTGTCTTGGGAATAAATTCCCAAGTCCTTCCATGAATATAAATGCTAACATAAATTTAATACTTAATAAAATAGAGTTATTTTTCTTTTCTCCAAAGCAAGAAGCATCTTCATTCAGTAAACACTTCAATCCTTAATGGAAGCATGGTAATTTAAAATGGGCAGGGAAATAGAGGTAAGGAATTATGGAATTACTGGAAGTGGAATAGGAAGCAGTAAGAACCTGTATAGGAAGTATGATGTTCAGTGAAAATTATAAACAGTTGCACAGTTACTTTGCGTAATATCCTACATTTTTGTTTCTCTCCCCCTCTTTCTCCTAAATTTTGGTCATGTCAATATCTTGGACTAGACACTTGGAGACATTATAAGTAATCTGTGTTTGTTACTTCATAGAAGTCAAATAAATGATCAGCTGTAAACTGTACTAAAAGATGAAAAGAAAAAAAGTCTGTCCCATATATTCATCTATCCTACAGGGACTAGTTGTTCAATTAAACTGTTTTTTTTCACAGTTACTCTGAAAAGTCAGACTCTGTGAAAAATGAAAATGAAAATTACATTATTAGGAAAAAAATAAAAGGTTGTATTATTATAAGAATTGTCACATTTTGGACTATGTTCAGTAAAGGGATGTCTGTTTTGTTTACTTGTTTAGTTTTTAAAAATGACATTTCTGTTTGCTATAATTTTAAAGTCCATACGTAAGTAATTCTGGGAGCAATTACTAAATGTCATGATTTTAGAGACATATTTCTATGTATTTATAAGCACAGAACACTGCACAGTTTTAAATATTATTTCACTGGATTCTGTATCTTCCTGGATGCTATTCTACCATAAATATCAGTGACCTTTATCATTACTATGATACTAATTTTGACAAATAAAAATGCCAGTGAATTATGAAAGCTGATATTCTACCAGTAAGAAGTGCTTTGAGGACAGATCATCATGAGGCAAAAAAATATAGCTAAGAAATTCCCTTCTCTCTCCTCTTGTAAAGAATGGTTTGATGTGTGAATGATTTGAAGGAAGAGTGCCTCCAGTATGGGGCTCCCTGTGGTTTCATTCTGAGAGCCTTGGTTTTGGTCAAGGCTTGGAGCTGCTGTTTGAGGGATTTTCCCAGATCTGGGTGTATGAGATATTGGTGGATGCTTTGAGCACAGAGGCCTGTCATCACACTGACAGGGTGTGACATAAGGGGAAGTTACAAGAAGCAGCAAGGCAGAAACAAGAAAGAAAACTCATGCAGATATTGAGGAACATATCAAGCAGAAATTGTTAAAAAGGCTTAGAGCTCCCTGAATAAGAGAAAAGCTTTTTGGTCCCAATCTTGTGATATATTACTATGCCAACTACTATATAAAGCTCCAACTTAAAAAAAAAAAGGAAAAAAAAATTTAAAAACCAATAGAAAGGATTTTAGAACTAAGCTGTTATCCTGTGCTACACCATTAACTCAGGGGTGGCTCTGCTGAGGGGGTTCTTAGTACTGCATGAGTACTCCAGTCTGAAAAATGAAAAAATTTAATCCTTGTAGAATACATTAATCTTCACCCCATTCTATGTGACATTGTCAGCAGTTAATTTAACAGCAGAGCTTCACAAATGAAAGATCAATGCAGGGAAAGTTCCTCTGAAATCTTGGTTTATGCAATGAACCTTGTCTAAAACCTACAGCCCAGGCAGAAAGGTGTGGGCCATTAAATAAACCAGGCAACCACAAGAGCAAGTAGGTGAAATGGCACATGTTCACAACTGAGTCTCAAAATAATTTTCAGACTTCTTGATCCATAAACACATAGATTTCCACAGAAGGATAATCTGCCCAAACCACTGATATTTTTACTTCCTGTAAGGTGCATCATATCTCCTCCACACCTTTACACACCCAGTAGATGTAAAGACTAAGTGAGAGCTGAGTCTGAAAAAAGTAGTTAAAAAGCAGCAGCCACACAGCAATACAAACCCAAAAACTGGATATAAACCTGAATAACTTCCCAAGTTTAGGTTCTAACAACTGAACCAGTACAATGACATCCACAATTTATAAAGGCAGGTTTTAGAGATTGAGTCCTTCACCCTGGATGTATCAGGCACCATAGATGCAGCAGACATTAACAAGAAAGACACCAACAACAGAAAATTTGCACTCATCTTTATTTTTGCTGCTGGTATACTAAAGAGGATGAAAAAACAACTGTGCAAAAAACTCACCATATTTACTTCATAAACTTAAAGTCATTGAATGATGAAAGACATCTTCCCACTTTCTGAACATACCATTATATTCTTTATATTATAATGTACAGTTTCAAATCAAGTTTTGAGTTTTGTCACCAAAATCAGCTCCTGGTGATATTCTAGTTGTTTTCTAAAAAAAGGATAAGAGCTTTTTTTTATGGCATCCTGCCCTTTAAAGCAGTTGCTTCACCCCCTGGATCTTTCCAAGTCACTCAACAGGGATTAATGTGGATCAGCCTGAGTATATTTAAAGTTCCCCATGCCACTGCACTGCTGCAAGTACACCTCAGCAAGTCTGCAGATTTTTTTTCCTTCTCTGGAAAACTAGAGGATGTCATACAACTTGTCCTGAAAATAACAAACTATATACAACAGCTAAGCAATAAAGTAGAAAGCATGTCAGGTCAGATTTAGTGAAGATGCAATTAGCAGAAGGCTGCAAAGAGGTGGGCATGGTGACGGGAAACCACTTTTCTGCTCCAGTGATATCTGGCAAAAATGCCATGGAGAGAATTTCCACACTGGCTTCAGATACTTGCAGTGATTGACTTTCAAAGACTGATGTTTTCTCCAGTGGTTTGGACAGCCTCAGTTTTTTTGGGTATAAATTTGCAGGATTCTTCCTGAGTACTATGAATTATGCATAGAGTAAAAAGTCCATAACCACTATAATTTCACCTCTTAAAAAGACAGAGGCTACTGCAAAATTAGTTTTAACAAATGCATAAGAGTGACGAGGACTTATATTTGTCTTTCAGCAACCCTTGTCTCACCATAATTAGCATGTATTTTTATTCTTCCAAATGTTTCATTCCCTTTTTTAAAAAATAGACAAAGAAAAGGTTTATATGCCTGATTAACAGCCAATACTTTCCTTGCACTCAAGCTTTCATTTGTTGAGAACAGCAATATATAGTTTTCAGATACTGCTGATGATGCAACATGTGGAAGTAACTAGAATAAAACCCATGAACAGAGAATTTGTGACATTGATGGTCATGTCATTTGTATTAAATAAGATGGGAAGAACAGCTGTGAGAAAATAGGATGATGTTATGAATTGGTATGAGAACATGGCACTTTGAAAGATTTTCAAAAACTGGGGTGTTTTGTTCTTAGTTTGTTTCAATACAATCCATTAAGTGTCCGGCTATAGCTATCACCTGGTAATTATGTGGTGTCCTGAGCAAGATGCATTGATGTTGTCACCTGAATTTAAATCAAATGTTACTCATGATACAGAATCATCATGGGTAGTGACAAATGATAATTACTTCTCCTTTGCAGAGGGGTATCAAAAATATAAGAAAATGAAGAAATGCTGCTGCATTCTTTTGATTCAGTCACAGAGTAGAACTACTATTCTACATTTTGAGGGTGCCCAATATGTACTGAAAACTCATTTAAAAAGATGTATACTAATTATAAGCTATTTTCTACTTCTTTTTGCAATAACTAAGCTGTTGATAATGGTGCCAAGAGGGAAATTACAACTTCTCAACAAAATCAAATGTCATTACTTGAAAAGGTGTTCTTCCATATACGCTTTATATTTTTAATAAGAAAATATGGCTGCTGTATCCATAACTAGATTTGACAAGTATATGTCATTAACAAAACTACACTCTATAACTTTATTATGGGAAAACAAAGGAAAATAAACAGTGGGAAGAAAAAAAAAGAAAAAGGACACTTGAAGACTGAGAATATAATTTAATAAAGTCCAGACATGAATCATGGTGTTTAAAATAATTCATATCCTTGATCCAAGTAAAACAAAAAGCTGAGCTTATTCAGGTGTTGTACAAATAAAAACTTCTAGCTCTATGTAGGACAGTCTAATAGGGAGAAAAGTCTTAGCTTATATCAAAAAGATTAAAGTATGGCACTATTAGACAAAGATCTACATGGTACATCAAAAGACTGCAAGGGACACTTAAGTACTACATTTTAATAATTTATTATATATTGCCAGGAAACTAACACATTTTTTTCCTGACTGAAGGGTGAAAAAAAGATCACACAGCATTCCCTCTGTTTCTTATAGAGAACTTTTTAAAAAATCTACTGAATCAATTCAATCGACCATTGATGATACAATGTCAAAATCAAAATGCTGTATTTGCAAAAGCAACCTGTCAGAGAGGGAGCCCATGAAGATGATAAAGAGACAGTCCCTAGATAGAATATAAAAATAACTTGCCCCCATCAACATAAGTCTGTGAGTTGTGAATACAGCATGAACAACTGGACAAACATATCTAGGGATGTGCAGCTCCCAGTCCTGCCTGGCTGGCGATCAAGGTTTGGAAAAGTGTTTGTCAGCCACAGCACATTGCATTTGCAAGCTGAAGCTCTGCACATGAAGGGAAGTGAAGAAGGTTTATGAGCAATCTAGCAGCCATCCCCGACTCACAATTCAAGCACAGTCTTGGAGGCTTCCTATCATCTTTGCTGTATGAAGGGTGATGGTATAGCTACAGGCCCCATTCTTCCTCTATCAAAACAAGGGGAGGGAGATAAGTAAGAAAAAGTACTTCTCCTGACTGATCCCCTAGAATTTTCTTCCACATGTGCCACATGAATTCTAATGTTTGCTGCAAGACATGAAAAAACAGAAAATTCAATCTTAATATTTAAAGCAACACCCAAATGATATAAAATGTATTATGAAGTAGCCTGTAGCAGATCTCTGAGATGCTTAGCTTCCAAAGTCCATCATCTAACTATAGAAAATTTGGTGAAAAGCAAGTCAAGATTAATCAGTCTCATTTAACAGAATTATAAATATTTCCTACAATCATATCAGGATAGCAGTTGGCCACATTTCAAAAAAGAGTCTTGTAAATGGAAAAGTTATAAATAAATAGATAAGCCTTTTGGTTCTTACTTGGAAAAATAGCATGTTTTTTTAATTAGGATAAAGAAAGTTCAATTATGATTTTAGGCACTGAAGTGAAAGAGTAAATTAAAAATAGAAGCAGACAAAGGAAAAAAAAAACACCAACCCCTCCCAAGAAAAAAAAAACAAACCAAAACACCACAAACAAAAAAACCAACCAAACAAAACAAAAACCAAAACCAACAACAACAAACAATCCACACCCCTGACTGTCTATTTGACCATGAGAATAAATTTAATGAATGCTGGGGTTGAGGTTTTAACTGATTATTGTCAATGATTACACTGTTTAGGACCTAACAGAAAATTCTGCAAGGAAAGGAAGCACAGTCATCTCTCTGTTGTGGATGGGGAACTGGTACATAGGCAATCGTTAATGGGCCCAGGCAAAATCCCAGTTTCCTGACTCAAAAAACTTTCTATTGTCCCCCCAGTTGTCCTGGAAGCAGGGGGACAGAGCCTGAAGGAGAACTGAGATGAAATTGAGTTTGGGGTATTTTTACTAGGTTCCCTTGCATATCACAATGCCACTTTTAAAGTAAAATTTATTTTGCAGAAAAAGGCATAGCCAGAGAGACCTGACACCAACCATACAGTCCTATGAAAAGGTTAGCATATGAGCCTATCAAAGGTTTGTGTACTTCTGCATGGCACTGTAGATTTATTCCATGTCTTCCAACCCCAATTTGTTACTTTTTTTCTCCCAACAGTGTTTAATCTTCACATCTCTCAGGAACAAAGAATGAAAGAAATGGCAACAGCTGCTTATTTTCCACAGGAATGTTATCCTTCCCCTTGGTTTTCAAGCCTTAAATTACTTTCCCATTTTGTGTTTTTGCTTTCACAGGCAAACTGCTTGTGTCTTTTTTTTCAAAGTTCTTTGAAAACTGATTTTTTTATGTTTTAATTAGAAATTCATCAAGAATATTTTTCTCTGAAGCTGAAAAGTGAGTTTCAGGCAGTGATTAAATCCATTTTCCCTAAAAATCTCCACAGTTTTTACAATCAATCAAAAAACCCCAAGCACTGACAATCTAAAATATGAAGAAATATGGTTCTTTTAGCTGCCAGCAATTGTACCAAAATGACAACACAAAGGAGAAAAAAATTTCTCAGATGAATTAGAGTTATATCCTCAGAACCCCAAACCTCCACATATTCTCAAAAGAAAATAGTGAGTTCTTATCTTCTCCACGAAATTTCTGTGGAAGTCACAGGAGGGGCAAGACCGCATTTCTAATCAATTTTCCAAGCTCAAGTGCTGATCTGTCTTGATGCTGGAACAGATCTACTTCCAAATGGGAAGGCTCTAAACAGAAATCTGGGAGCAGCAACTCTGGGAGCCAGCATTAACCAGTCCTTGCACCAGGCTGAACCACAGGGTCAGAAGGTGTCAATTATCAGCCTTTGAAATTATTCATATCAAGAAAGCCAGTTTAGAAATCAGGAAAAATTATCCTCATTTTTATAGAAAAAAGTTGTGAATATACAACATTCTTAGCATCTCTTTAATTTTTCTCTTCTAGGTATTTATTTTTTAACTGTAATTCTGCATAAAAGGGAACTGGATTAAATACTAACAAAGGAAGAAAAAATGTTCTTACTCTCACAATTCTCTATCATACTATTTTATTACAAGAGAGTTTCTTAATTTGGCTGTAAAATGCCATGTCAACTTAAAAGATACATGTGTTGTATGAACAGGATAAAATGTAATCTCTTTACTTTCCCAGATGATAGCTCTTGTCATCAGAACTGCATCATTTGGTTGTGATGGATTCAGGCTAAAGAAGGGCACATCAGGACCACGAAAACAAGATCTCTTGAAACATATGAGCTTATTCAACTTAGACATCCTTTGTCTATTCAGGCCAGTTATCCAAAGATAAAGTACAAAGAGGACAAAGACTGGCAAGCTTTGCCCAAGAGATGAGGAATACAAGACCCTTGAAACAACAATTTTTTTGGTTGTTTGGTTTTTTTGGTGTGTCTGTGTGTGCGCACTTATCTCTATCTAAATCTATAGATAGAGATGATATACATAGGTTATATAGATACAGATATATAGATATAGATATAGATATAGGTATAGATGGTATAGATATAGATCTCTATCAGAGGGACTGGAAAGTACCTCTAACACATCTTCCATTTAAATTCTCAAAACTCTGCATCTCAAAAAGCAAATTAAAAATGCATTCTGGTAGTAAACCTTTGTCCTTCCAGAAGGGTTACTTTTGGGGATAACAGCCTTAAATGTTGCAGGTAGAGAGAAAGAACAATAGTTTGCAATTCTGCCCTGCTCTGGAATCACTTAAAATAATTGTAAGGAGCCTTGAAAAGGCTCTGCTGGCAGTAGAATATCTGCATATGAAACTGAAAAACTATTTTGAAAACTCAGAAAGGAACTGTGGCCCAATTGGATCAATAATTTGGAGCACAGGACTGAACCATTGTGACCACACAACAGAAATAATTGCAATCGCTGCTAAAATAAGTAACATATCTCAACACAGCTGAGATCAGGCTAATGATTCACTTTGTTTTAAATGTGAATTATTGAAAGCAAGATTCAGAAAGTTCAAGGATGAAATTAGCCTCAAAACAAATTAATCTATTTTAAAGTTTTGGAAGAAAAAAAAATTCTAACTTGTACAGTACTGGGGAAAAAAATATCAACAGAATACAACTCCTAGCTTCCAAGCTCAAAGTTAATCTGATGATATATCTGAATACTGATAACCTGGGCACAGTTCCATCTCCGGAGAGAGATATGCCTGCTATGATTATCTCTCTGGTAGCTGTCAAACAAAGAGATGTCATTCTGTCTACAGTTAGACAACAACAGATGGAACATACCCTCAGCCAAGGTAAGTACCATCACTCCAACGCTTTCAAATGGAGCCTCACCATGGTTTGCACCAGCTGAAGATCTATTTCACATATCTAGTCCAAGGCAAGGGTTAATCTCATCATAATGTAAATTGAGATCACCACCAAAGAGCTACAGAAGAAACTGTCTTTAAAACACAGCCTTATGATCTGTGGTGTCATTATGGCATGCACCCTCATCACTTACGCTTTCTACTTGCTTCAGAGGACACATAGTATATAAAGCCTTTCCATTACTTAAATTCATGGGCTTCAAGTCTCCTGCAAAGGTACCAAGTTTGGGAATAGAAGGTGTCTCATCTTACCTGAATTTGCATATTGGTTGTGGCCAATTGACTGAACGGCTTCTGCAGCCTCCACTGAAAGAGGAATTTTTAGACAGAAACTCTTCAGTTTTAAGCGTACTGCTTAAAAATGGTCAGGTGATCCAAGCACCTTGCAAATACACTTCTTCCTCCATTGAGTATAAAACAATGTGCACTGAGTCTGATATCTATTCTGCAGTTGCTTACATATTTATGAGAAACTCTAGACATTGTGCCCAACCCTTTTTTAGCTTTAACAGTGAGAATTAATGGGTAGAGCAATCTGGTCACAATTTTCCTAAATCACACATTTTATGCTTTCTGTAATATTACAGATAAATTATGGATCAAAAATTATGAGAAATAAGGTTTCTAATAATTTGAGGGTATTTATCTTCAAGTCAAAATAAATGATGCCCAAGAATAGAGTAAAATATTGTATACACATTTTCATATTACAAAATCTCATCAAAAAAAAAAAAGAGGAAGCGAAAGAATGTTTTACATTTACTAATCTTCATTCCAATATTCCTATAAGATTAATAACTTTTGTTATCTTGATGCTCTTTCAATTTCAATGGACAATCCTTCTTTTTTGCATGGTCTCTGCTACTCTGGCATCCAAGGATCATACAGGGTTTCAATTGCCCTGTCCTTTCTCAAAAGAAAATCACACCGTTACTGTTAGTCCAAGTTATCCTATTCTCATTTTACAAAACAAAATCTCTGATACAGAGGAATATAATCGTAACACAGTTCCCAGCCTTAATATAGTTCCCAGAATCAGATTTTTGACATGAAAAACAGAACCATCATTTGAAACAGGATTCACAGGCACAAAACACTGAATTTGAATGCTTCCTCAAATCTCGCCTGCTCTACCTAAAGATATCTGTGAGTTTGGTATCTCTGCAGGCTCAGAGCTGCAAATCTATGGCTAGACTAGGATGCCTGAAGCAAATACTCAGATATAGTACAAGGAATTTTTAAAAAGGTAGAAGAGAACACAGTAAGATTGTTGCAGGCAAATATTTAGACCACATCTACCTGGAAAGAGGAAGGTCTAGACTTTAAGCCCTCGTAAATCTGAAGAATTGAAACTCATGTCTCAGACTTTTAAAAATTTCTTAATTACCAAAGTAACAGTAAAGGAAAAGAGGAAAAGGGCATTGGGTAGGACGACCCACCAGGAAAAGGAGCAGGTAAAACAATATTTGGCTAAACATACCAAATAAAATCTGTGGTCTTGAGAGGGAAGAAGTCAGGGCTCTGGAACACTAATGAGCAATACACATAGCCTAAAAATGAACTCTGTTCCCATGTCAGAGAGGAATAGAGAAGTACAACCAGAAGTACTAACACTAACTGTGTCTACCCTAAAAAGAACTGTGATTAAATAGTCACTACTAAGGAACCATTTCCCCATGCTTAACTGCAGTCATTGGGTAAAATAGACAAATATTTTTTTTTGTGGAAATAGAAAGCAGAACCAAGAGCTCTATCTTCTAACCACAGGCTTTGCTATTGTGTGTCTCATCCATATATAAGTGTAATTTCTCCTTTTGTGAACCTTGACTGCCCTTTCTGTACAACACAGCTTTCCCAATAAAGATAGCAGATATCTACTCTTCTCCCAGAGCAGACCACAATAAGAGGCAAAAGATTTGAGGTAGAAATGCCACATACTGAAAGGATCCTACAAGGCAGGGAAGAAAGTGATTCTGTGACATAATCAAGTAGGGAGAAACTACTAGTCTCATTAGTGTGATCTTCAGACACTTGGCTATTTATGAACTGAAACATTCAAAATAGTCCCTGTTGTAAAACAAAGGGAAGAACACAGAAAAGGAAAATTACAAGGCACGATGTTTCATTTTTAGCAACCAAAATGATGCATGGACCATTTCCTTCCACTTCTTAGAGCATTATATTCACTGGAACAATATACAAGTGGTGAATAACAGGTCATTCTTCTTTCACGCTTGTAAAATACACACATACATGTTGCCAAAACTACCACATTTTGTGCTGATCTCAAGACTGTCTGCACATGGCGGGCTATCAGAGGACGCCTAACAGACCAGGATTTTTAGAGACATAACTGAAAATGTAATTTCTGAATAGACTGCAAATGAACCTACTTCTCAACTCATCTGAGGACAGTGGTGTTTGTGAATACATTTAAATTATCTTTTTCTATCTTTTCTGTCTTAGATAAAGTCAATGTGCATGTTCTCTCAGGCACCTAGGCTGGCTGAGTTCTTACAGAGTGCTTCCCTGAACAAAGATGTCTAAATAAAGCTTGAGTTACACTTTAGGTTTCTAAGTGCTTTTTTGGATGTCAACCAGACAAAGAAACTTGTCCAAGGTCGTTTATGGCAGAAAAGGAAACTGATCTGGAGTGTCTGAGGTCTCAGGCTAGCACCCACAACACTAGAACATCTTTCATCTCTGCTGCTCTTATTGAACCAAAATGACACAAAAGATCAGAAAAGATAAAGACAGGAATGAACATGTAGAAGGATCAACTAATTTCATCTAGAAGATTCTGAAACATGATCTATACCTAATTTTATCCATATATTACTTTCTCACCCTCTGCAGACAATTGCAGAAATGCCAAGTCCATCTATTTATAAAGCAGTGGAACAGTCAAGTGTTCTCTAATGCCCCATTTCCAAGTGCAAGTAATATATGCTGACCAGCTTGTAACTATCTTGGCAAGGATTCACACACCTGTTAGGATTTAATTTATCAAAGACAGACATATTTATATAGTCCTTTAAGAACAGCCAGGAAACTCAGCATTAAGGTTTGTTCCTTTGTCCTTAGCTCAGCCATGCTGTGCAAGCTCTTGTATATGCCTAGAAAAAGCCTATGAACAGAGCTGATTAGAATCAAACAAGGCTCTATAATGTTGTGCCAAAATTAACCAAACTTAAACAAATGGGGAAAAAAAGCTTGAATTGTGCCTACCATTCTCTAGATGAGGTGTGTTCAGATTTGGCGTCTTTAATTTTTCTTTGGTTAATGAAGGTGATTATAGCAGACTTCCTCATATGAAAATCGTTAATATTGTTCATGCATAACAAAAGCCTCCAAGGATCTTGGCAGGCATTCAGGTATTCCTATGGAGTGCCTGCCGCTCTATGCAGGTATGGTGTAATTTCCACAGAGTTGTTTCTTTCAGACCCATTACACACATAAAAGATATAAACCCATTATCAGCAGATACCACTCAAGTGATAATAATGACTCCTCAGGAGGTAGACAATACATCAGCCTGAAGTGGAGTGCGTTATATAGACCACATTTAATTTCATAGGAAATGCTGGAAGATACTGACTGAACCAACAAGGAGGTTAATGGGAGTTGCACACTTGGATGTGTGAACAGTCTTAGTCTGAACATTTATTTTTTTAAATCCTGGGTTTTTTTTTTTTCCTATCAAACTGCCAAGGCACCACTAAACCATGTCCTGAACTGCCATTTAAAAGTATTTTAGATGCACCAGACAAGACTGCAAAATATTAGCATAGTTCTAAACTATTATAGGCAAAGAGACATTAGTCCCATTTTCATGGTGTATTTAATTTCCTTTTTTAAATACAAGTTTAATATTGACAATTATGCCATGGAACAAGTTTCTGAATCATCCAGATATATTTTTCTAATATTAATTAGTTAAAGTTTATAACTTAATCTTCAAGACAAAGTAGCATCGTTTGTGACAAATAAACACATAACAAATTGTAATATCATCTTCACAGCTTTTTAATTAGAAGATTTATTAAAAAAACAATTATTAACTGACAAAATTTGAATTTTATAAACAACACAGTGTGAACAGAAATTACTCCCAGTCTAATACTTCTGTGCAAGTCTTCCAATTTCAGTTACTTGTAACTTCAAAATTTATGTTCTATGATAGAGTTAGTCTACTTCCTGCAAAACCTATACAGTAATTCTTGACAACAGTGGGAAATTTATAGAACATATTTAAGTGCATTTAAAAACATGTGCTAATACAAATATAAAACTTGCATGCAATGCATGTAACAACACACAGTTTGTAAGAACAATGAGCTAAATAAAACAGGTAGCAACCTCAAAATGCAAGTCCTGTATGCTGCATCCATCTTATTTCTAAGAAGTTTATCAATGGCCACTGATTGTACCTCAGTCATTAAGCAGATAGATTAGAAAGAAATAAAAGGACAATGATTTGCATGTTTTTTCTAAGCCATATCCTTTACGCTATCCTTAAAATTGTGTTACCTTACTTGTCTTGCAGTAAACCAATTTCTAGTGTTGTGAAGAAAAAATAAATACACATATTAGATTAAAATTTTTGAATTTCCTGAAATGTCTTATAACTATTGGTCTAGCTCCCTTGGCACAATCTCAGTTGTAAAGCAAAGTTTGGCAGTCTGAAATTCAAGAATATTTCACGCAGTATACACTCACAGGAAAATGAATTCTAAATTGAAAATATCCCTGCTATCATACAGACTTGGCTCACTTTTTGCTCCAATTCCTTTGCTTTCATGATATGTCTCATTTTGGTTTAGCTCACTGACAAAAGACAAGTTTACGACAACTATAAATTGGTTTACATTGGCTTGAGGGAGTGTTGTCCAGTCAGGGTTTAGTCAAAAATACTTTGTGTTGACATGACTCAGGTCTGGGCACTCACTTTCCTTCCTTTTCAGTTTATCACACTTTCAAACTCAATGACATATACACTTGCCTGGAGGCAAAGTGGTTTTTTTACATAGGCACTTGAAATGTTCAACAATACTTCTGCTTTTACTTTGGTTATGAATTTCAACAGCTTCTTGGGAGATGGTAAATGCTGACACCAGAAAGTATGTCACAGAACATGATTAAAACTTAATACCCTATAGAAACCCTGTACAAATGCACAATCCAGTGCAATGTAAGTAAAATGTTTATTTTCAGAAATAGCCTTTGGTATTCAGAAAGCAAGTTCCAAAATTTAGTACAATCAGCAAGCTTGAAATGCAGCTTTAAAAAGGTTTTCTTTAACAGTGACAGGAAAATCCTTCATTACAGCAGAGAATATACTGCTGTCTGACAGCTTGTGTTGACACTAGGGAGGTACTAAAGTTCAAACTGGCCCTACACTTATTTGTCTGTGCAAGGCAGATGTATACTTTCTCATTTTTCCCACTGCTTAGAGCTCTCACTTAATGTTTCTTTGGAATTTTCTGACATTAAGAGGAAATTGAATACTGAAATACTTAGTTTTTAAACAAATCTAAATAAACAATGTATAAATAATGTACCTTTTCTTTTGCCAGTTCTTTTTATATCTTTTACTTCATGTATGCCCTATTATCCCACTTCATCTTCACTCCCAACAGTCTCTGTCAGCTCTTCCCTGAGCCTGTCTAGATTGCATTGAAGAAAGGAAAGTCTTGCACACATCAGTCTTATTCCTCCAGTTCTCTAGAATTGCTTCTCTGCAGAAATCAGGTAGTTCTTCACAAAGAGCTCTACACAACTTTTCCTGAGTTACTCTGGAAAGTTATTTCAGCCATTTCTAGAGTCAATAAGAAACAAAAGTGACATTGAGCAACTTACTTTTTGTTTTCTAATCTGGAGTGAGATGCTTATGAACTTACTTTACATGCTTGATCCAAAGTGACTTTGTAATGAAGAATCACCTGAAAACTCTGAGAAGTCGAAGTAAAAGAAGGTTTTCCAATAATTTGTCTTGTCCTGAAAGCCTATTTTCCTTTCTCCAGAAAAGAAAAAACTTTTGATTAGCTTTATCACATTTCTGACAAAAGCTCAATGGAAGGTAGACTCAGCTAGTCAGTAATGCAGTGACAGTTTTTGCCTCCATCCAAACTATTAATTTCAATGGTAAAAATGCTCAATTACAGCTGGATATTATGGGCAATGGTGAATGGCCAAGAGAAACCAAGAGTGGCTTTAGAAAAGGCACTTAGAAGATTGCAGCCCTCCCAATCACACTGCCTTGGCAAAAGGCATGCTCCAGGTCATGTGCCTTGGTGGGCAGCCCTGGAGTTAAAAGCCTTCACAAGTGTATATTCCCATTTGTAGAACCTGAGGCAACATTTAGAAAAAGAGTCTGCACCTGATCTGTTGTGGTCTAACTTAATCACTAGAAGTTGAAAATTCACCTGTGATAATCCGTTATTCAGTGACATGCAAGAAAAAAAGAAGGTTCCGAGATAGATCTCAGTAATCATTCTTAAGGGGTACCTTGTGGCCACACCTCCAACTTTAGCTATATCTTGACCTTTCTGTCAGCTCAACTAATGGCAGGGGAATAGATAAGGGTATCCCTGACATCTTGTTCAGGTGTCCAGTACAACACTGTCTTTCCATCATGCTTATAAACCCAGCTCACAATTCTTGATTGTGTCTGTAGCCTGTTTAGTTCTTTGTTTAGTACTGGAAAATACTGTTGTCTCCATTTTCTTCTCTTAAAGGGATCACTTCCTCTTTAGTCCTTGTAGCTGAATTAACTTAGTTAATGCATATATAGAAATCACCTTTACCAAAGATATGTAATGACTCATCCATTCTTTATTTGCAGAGCTTCATTTGTAAATGTACTTGGACACACGTTATGTTTTTCCTAAAGTCAAAAACCCTGCCAGCTCTCACAGGCATTCCTCATTGGCAGCTGCAGCCATAACAGAAATATTAGTCTTATTCCATGAATCCACAGGTGAAGATGACGCACTGAGTTTTTCATGGATGATTATGTTGGCCCAAATGGAAGAAGACTCCAAAAGTTTAAATTATTCCTGTTAAACTAAACGACTTTAGATATAAGCTTCGCATTTTGATATTTTTCATCGCTTCAGGGAGAGCTAGAAGGTGAGGTACTACTAGCCAGTATAGAAGACTCTAACACCATATGTGAAAATCATCTCATTGTATTTCAAGGTTTGTCATGTCATCCTGCAGAACGTTAAATAATGTCTGGATTTCAAATGTTAATGTATGCTGGCAAAAGTATACTGTAGGACACTATCAATGGCAACATCATCCTTTACATTCTGAAAATATACAAAAGGAAAAAATATAAAGGAGAGAAACTACTAAAATTCTAGTATTTTACTGAACAGAAAATTGGGCATTTTGTAATCCTCCAAAGTGAAATCCTATTTATAGCAACAGAGTAATCAAATAATATGCAATCACTTGGAGGTTTGCAACATTTGACAAATTGTAATTTTGTTCTTTACAAACTCTTAAACACTTCCTGCTAAGTGACAACAAGCATCAGCAAGTTTCAACAAACCTTCTGCAGTTTCTTTATCTCACTATAAAGAACAGATGTCGTTTTGGGGCTGCTGTGAACTCTTCTGTTCTTTGTGCAATGTGCACATGTATATGTGAGTGCACATCACATGAAAATGTGATAGCCAAGGCCCATTTCAGATCCTTTTTTGATGGTGCACAATAAGCAAATAGCTGGTTCCAGGCAAGAATCTTCTGTCAATCATGGCAAAAATGTGATCCACATAAAATTTCATAGCAAAAGTGACAGAATTCTCAGCATTAATAATGAAATTTGGGCTGTTAAAACATACGAAGATGGTCCCACAGTGTTTTCTAGTATGTCTGTGAAATTATTATCTATTTTCGCCCTTCACCAGTAGCATGTGGGAAGTATCAAAAGTACATGAGTTAAATAAAGCTGATGGTCCCTGTTACTTTCAGGCTATCAGCATGATTTAAAATCTTTCTACAAAGAACTTTACAAAACAAGGAGCCCAATGAACTGCAGATTTCAAGATAGTAGGAATTCCATTCCATGCAGTCATAAAAAATGTCCTCTACTCATTAGAACATTGTTGAAGAAAGCTTTGAGTGTCCCAGCCTTTACCTGTATGTATTTTTGTTTGTTTGCTTTCCTTTTTGATTCCTTTATGGGCTCCTCCATGACCAGGAGTAAAAAGACAAACATCAGAAGTCTCACTAATTACATACTAAAAATTAGATTCCTTGTAAAAATAAGGTACTTGTGTTTGAAAGGCAGTAATGTTCCTGATGGAGAAGAAAAGCAAGGAAACATGCAACTAATGAGGGGCATAACATCAAAGACAATGCAGGAAATGAAACTGAGCAGTAAGCAGTAAGAATGGAGCACTTCATAGAGGGGAAAGAAAATTACCAAAGTCAGAGAAAAAAAAACGTAGAGAATGCACAATGTTGCTTAAAAAAAGGAGCATATCAAGAGACAGGCAATGTCAATTTACCTTGCATTTAGCAGGTAGTCAGCTACATTATACAAGTATTGAAAAGGTAGAAAACACAGAGGATAGAAGAATATGACATCTTCTCTGCAGTTGCCTTATGATGATATTTTTCTGATCCGGAGTGGTCTTCCAGTTTAATGTGTCCAAGTTTTCCATTTGTAACCTTTCATCGGAAAAATGGCAATTAGTTCACACCAAAAGATGTAGGAGAGAACACACGTTGCAGCAAGCATAGACTTCTTGATCTAGGAAGACTATATTATAAATATCAGAACAACCAGAGGCACAGCAAAAGGGGCATTTCCTGCAGGGACAAGACCCATGTTCAGGCTCTGTTCCCCTGGAGTAAGAACTAAGATTTCATCCTCAGCCTTTTCCCAGTAAGCCCTCAAGGCTATCCATTACTCTTGATGGAACATTTTCAATCTCAACTATTAGAGCAGCTCTATTTTGTATAAATTCTATTAAATATTCATAGAATTTTGGATTTCAACACCAGGGGTTAGTGCCCTAATCACCTGACTATTCTGAGAAGACATAAGGTGGGGCAGAACATGGTAGGAATCATATAATAAGACTCAACAGCTTTCCTATACCAAAGCTCCACACTTCATCATCGCTGATGTCACTAATTGGAGTTCTGACACTTTTCCAAACCTCCTTTATCCAGTGAGGTTATGATTATGTCATTGGTGGAATTGGTTGAAATATTTTTGGCAGACCGTCCTCTTTTTCCCTAGGAGGATGATAAGGGGCTTGAATGTAATGAGAGAAGTCATAGGACAGTCTAGAAATAGCAAAACATTTTTGAAAAAATTAATTACTTTCTGACAAAGTGTAATTCTAAAGATATACTAAAACAATAATTTTTTTGCTTTACAAAACAAAACATATATCATAAAACTGGAAAAGAATCCAAAAAGCTATTACTGAATGCATGGGTTGTCTGGATGTTTACCTCTGCCCATAATTTCTTTTTTGAAGAAGAGATGTAATTCCAAAATAACTGTAAAGGAAAGTCAGTGAAAAGTAGGGATAAGGCATTGTTTTGATAAAGCAAAATTTAACTGTAAATTACTCACATCTGAAGTTTAAAATGACATGGAAAAGCTTCACTTTGAAACAACATGGAGAGTTTTTGCTGTTGTTGCAAGCTTTCTTTAGAAATGCCTTTTTTAACACCACAATAAAGTTGTAATATCACATATGCTATAACAGTACATTAAATATTTTATTTAACAATGGCAATAGACAAATGAGAAATATGAGAGCTCAGCAGTGTACAGCAGAGACATTCATGCTTACTGAGTTCCATGGGCTTTTTCTACAACATTTGTTTACTTTCACACGGTTTTATGAGCCAGACTCTTGATAGCTCATTGATTCATTCACTCTACATGTGTAGCATTCCTTGCAGAGACACCAGGTCAAACTCTTAGAGCTGGACTTCACCGGAGGAAGGCCTCAGCAGATTAAAGGCAACCTTTATTCTGCCTGAAGGTTTTGCCATGCATGTCAAGCAGGGCAGAGCAAAAGTGTACAGAAGAAGAGGAGCCACCAATTGAGTAGGGAATGGTAAAATTAAAACAAAGGGATGATTGTTACCTTTTGTCTTCTTTTCCTTGTCCCCGTAGGACCAATAGTGTGAACTACACACTACACAGCTCCTGACCAGTGGATGATTATGCCATACTGTGGAGTCCTAGTCTACATGGCAGCTGGAAGAGGGAATGGACTTGGAATTCCACATCATTGCAACAAGCCTTGAGGTATGCAGCAATTCATACAAGACATGTCCCATCTATGGAATTCTGGATCTCCCCAGTATCTTCAGACTTAACAGAAGTAAGGAAGATGCTGGCTCTGCAGAGGGATGTCTCAGTAACCTTTGCTTTATAAACACCTAAAACTGTAGAATAATTCCAACTTCAAGGTCATTTAGTCTGACCCCATCTGCAATAAGCAGGGACACCTTCACTAGATCAGGTTGCTCAGAGCCCCATCCAACCCCGCCTTGAATATTTCCAGGGATGGGGCATCTACCACCACTGTGACAGTGTTTTACCATCCTCATTGTAAAATGTCTCTTTCTATCTAATCTAAATCAACCCTCTTTCAGTTTAAAACCATTACATCTTATACTGTCACAACAGGCCTTGACAAAAGGCCTTATCTCCATCTTACAGGCTTTAGAGACATTTGTAGATAATTCTGGAATATATATTATGTCTTGTCAATACTGTAGCAAATGCAAAAATTTATCTATCATTTTGTAATCAATTTCTAGTTTATATTCTCTTTTCCAATATTCAGAAGGATCTTACCTCCTAAAATAGAAAAAAAATGTTGTTGTCTTTCTTAGTAATTTTTGTTCTCTAGGTGGTCTTTTCGTGCTTTCATATTTTCAAGAGAGCATTGTTTTTATCCAAATCAATTCTACTTCTCATATGAAGTTCATGCAAAACCACATATAACAAATATATTACAGTTTCCTGATATTATATAACATAAGGTATACTTCCAAAATCCTTATTTAAGTAAGACTTTTGAATTTAGTGGATAGAATACACCAGGTCAGCAAAATAAAATAAACTAAGCTTCACCATAAAGTCTTCCCTCTGCCACAAGTAGATCAACAACTTCTGTCATTATTGATTTTTTTTCATTCTTTCTTCATGCGACTAATTCCAACACAATTGTCACATGGAAGATTTGAGATGATAATTTTTTATTTTCTTATGATATTTACAGGCTGTCTGAAGTTATACAAACCAAAAATGCGGTCATGTCTGTCTCTCTTCTTAAATAATTCTCTGACCTCTCTTGATTATCCATAAAATTATAAAAATACGAAAAAGTTTGAAAATTGGAAAACAAATTAAAAATACTCCCTATTACTCAACAAATCTCTTTCAATTTTTTATGCTCTGAAGACCCTTGGTACATATGAGAAACAATCACAGCAGAGTTTCAGTGGATTAAACATAAGGTATATCTGATCTCTGACATCCATGTGTCATCTCAGTGGAGATTATTATAATAATTGGCCAAAAGTTTGGAAGTTCTTGTACTTCTAAGTGAATTGTGTACTAATGTTTTTTGCTTTGAATTTCAATTTCAAAATTTGTGAAAATAATTAAATAGAAGAAATGTCAAGAGGGAAAATGAACTGAGAATGAGTGGTACTGTGAATTCAGGTTTTAATTGCCAACAAAGCATGCTGGCTTATATCACGGTTAAGAGGAAAAAAAGGGTGTTTACATCAGAAATAGAGCATGACAGTCATGACCTATGAAAAGCAAAATACTTTTTATTATCTTTAGAACAAAGAGCATTTTTCCTACTGTATTTTTGCTTGAATAGACACATTACTGGATATCATGTGATTTGCAAATTTCGATTTAGTACATCTGAAAAATATCCCAGATCAGGAATATTCTTTTTCTCTTCTAATAATTTTGCTTAGTCCCCAAATTAAATGTGATTCAAACTTCTCTGTCATTATACATTCAAAATCAATTTTTCCCATTAGAGTTATCTGCAGTTACATGCCATTTGACACATGAAGATGAATGACTCTACAGAAATCATGAGAAAAAAGGAAAATTATACCATAACAGCTTCTTGTGTAGTACTGATTTGTCTTTCTCCCCAAATTTCTTTGGATTTCTTTTCAGCTTTTTTTTGGATGCATATTGGGATATCCTTGACACCTTACTCTCAAGGAAAGCCTTTTTGTGTGTGTTCATAACTTGAAGGAATACCAAGAAAAGCTTTTTATTGTGTATGTGTGATCCATATGTAAAATTCTTACAGCACTGTTATATATAAAAGGGCTAATAAAACAGATATTGACAAGCTGAGAAATG
Organism: Leptocoma aspasia; assembly: GCA_013399835.1. Taxonomy (NCBI): domain Eukaryota; kingdom Metazoa; phylum Chordata; class Aves; order Passeriformes; family Nectariniidae; genus Leptocoma; species Leptocoma aspasia. Next base: position 191,351 of record VXAX01000012.1, on the reverse strand, counting down.
CAAGCATGTTATTGAGGTTCACAAAAAAAAGGACATGATAACGCATTCATGATCTGATAATTTCATAGGTCTTACTAAAGTTCAGGGCAACATTAAGAAGATCAAACTTATTACTCAGCTCTGATACTTTGATTCAGAGTGCCTTTGACCGAGAGTCAAACAAAACAGCATGTATCACCATTATAAAGTGACTGATTATCATATTTCTAATCTAAAGTTTTAAATGTATATAATTTTAAAAGAAATACTAAAAAAATACTATTACAGGTCTCTAAGTTGTTAGATCTGTGTTTTCTGCTCTAACTCTCTTTAGATTGCTGAGGATATTTCTTTATTTCTCCTTCTATTCCCATTCTGTTGCTTCTCTGTTTTTCACTCATTCTCACTTGTTTGTGAGGGTCCATCACAGCCTACCCCAGCTTGCTTACACTCACAACTGTAACCTAATACTGTTCCCCAACCTCATTCTATTATTTCTTCTAAGGAAAAGCAGGAAACTTCAACTCTTATCTCTCATACAGGAGAAAAAGGAGTGAACAGATACATGCTTTCTTCTAGGAGAAACGCAATTCTGAAATGGTCTGAAAAAAATCAGCATTTATCTCATATGTGCTGACTATAAAATATTTGCATGTGACTCATTTCCTGGCAACAACATATCCTGGCAAGCAATGAAGCAATGATGAATTCTTTTCTTCTCATGATTCAATACGAGTTTTTATTACCTCAAATGAAGCCATTCATTCTTCATAATAAAATATAGAGAAGAGTAATAATAAAACAGACCAAGATTTAAAGAAAGGAAGGATAATTAATTTTGCCCAGTTTACAAATAAAACCACCATAGGGTGTGTTAAAATTTGATGTGAATATAATTTCTCCTTAAAATTTACGACTCCACACTTCATATTGCTCCCAACACAATGCTTTTGAACATAAGAGTATTAGTTATAAAACTGTCTGATGAAATCATGTTTTAAATTGCAAATATCTGGCCACCTAAAGCCTAGGCTTCAGTATAAGCTAGCTCTAAGCACAGCTTACAGCTTTAGAAATATGCTTAAACCTATGCCTGTGAATGTGCAAAGACACCCCCCCCGCCCCCAGTCATTTCAAAGTCCACTTCCAGGCAACCAGTTACAAGTCTGATTCCAAGCAGAGGAAAGAAGAACTTAAAGACCCCTACTACCCAAATCTTGTGTTTCACGTACTCAGATCAACAAATCACAGATGAGATTTTCCCTTGTGTGATAGAGTAACTGATTGGAAAGAAAAGTTGTGATCAGACTCCCACTTGAGAAAGGAAGTGAATAAGAAAGACAAAGGGACAGAGATAGAGTCATGGTGAGAGAAAGGGAAGGAGAAAGAGAGAGAAGCAGATAAGGTGTAACAGGAAGCAGAGATAAAGCTAGGGCTGATAACAGCAAAACCACGTAATCCATTTTTAGTGTTTGCAACCCCGGGGAAGCCAATTCTGAGAAGATCATATTGTTCAAACAAGAGGTTGATCAGCATGTTCATGGACTGAGAACAGGCCAGCTTGTAGCAGAGAGGAGGCTGGTGAGGGAACAAAAATGAGATTTGGAGCAGTGAGGAACCGGGAGGGAGGCCAGGCAGGCCTACTCTGTGCCATCAGCCTGATATGTGGCCATGACTGCTTAAAGAGTAAAAGAGTGGAGGAAGAGAAGTTAAGTAAGGCCATGCCAGAAGAGTTAGCTCAGCTAAGATCTGTCACCAGGAATAAAAACAATTTTGAGGCAGAAGACAGAGTGTCTGGATATGAGCTGCCATTGTGGTGGAGGGGAGATGTACTTGGAACATTGCCTAAATGCCATAGAAAAAACAGATAATAAGCATCTCAGTCTGGTTGACCCCAAAAAACAATGAGCAGCTCTGGTTTTGATCTCTCTCAGTTCTTTTAAAAGTTAATTAGGATTTTTTTTAGTATTTCTCAGTCTTAATTGTATTCTGTAATAGTCAAAGTACAAAGCTTAAACATGTTAACTTCACTTAAAGGTGTTAAATTTTAACTGCTATCTCCCTCTTAGTATACAGAATAATTTAAACCCTTGTTCTCTGTCCATGAAAAAACTTTTATGTTAAAAAGTAACAAGATGGATGTACAAGGTAGAAATAACTACATATTTCGACTCCTAGACCTAGACCATTAAGCTACAGCTTAATGCTAAACCTGCATGGAAGAAATTTTCTTCCTGCTAAAACTTGTACCAACAAGTTTTGTGGCATTTTAGAACTCAATCATAAAAAGACATTCTATTGGAGAAATAAGATTACTGTGCATTTACTCAAATAAATCTTTTATTGTCCAGGGCTGCTTATACATCCAAGTAAACACTGCAGGTTAGTAGTCCTGTAGCACAATCATTGACTTTGAGGATCTGATGCATGCATTATATGGGTTTCCTGATAGTTGACTTTGAACATGTTGCAATTTTTGGCCACTACCAAATCAAAATGGAAATTTTGGGTAGTGGTTAAAAGATCACACATCACTGTGTAGCTGAAGCAGAAAAGGGGGTTTTATCTGGGGATCTGGTTTTTAAGGAACAGGACATGTCAGTCTTCCAGGCTACCATTTCTCACGAAAATGTACTGACAGTAGCAGTGAATTATTTAAACATTTATTAAACAACTTCACAACCAATAGTAATTCACCAAATGCTCTCTTGCGTTGTAGCAGTCTTACTCTAAGAGGGAAATTATTGGCCAAATGAGTTTATAAGTATTTAAGATATCAATTTAGTTAATACCTAAAATATAAATTTCTTCAGGGTTTCCCTAGAAGTTCCCTTACTTTGTACAAACCTCAGGAAACAACATATCTGCATATATAAATATTTAAAGTAATAAAGATTAATTTTTGGTTGATGAACTACCAAAGTTTCATAAGTGAAGCTGTGTGCAGATCCTCTAGTCTGCTGGGCACTCAGGAAAAAAACCAAAAGAGAGCAGCAAGGTGTTTTGTTAAATTCATGGAGGACTCAGATTTAACATACTATGTATTAGTTTATATTAGAATATGGCTGAAATAGATTAATTCACTTCATTTTGAAAAAATAAATAAAGAAAAATATGTCCTTAGAGCCATTTTCTCTTTTCCACATTTTTGCAGAAGACAAACAGCTATCTCTGAGGCTGTTTTCCTTCCAGTTTCTTCATTTTGCTAAAAGCTTTGACCAGACAATTTTGCCTCCAAGATAAATGCTTTCACTTCTTAGTCTCCCAAATCCCCACCTACTGTGACAAAAACTCCTCGATAAACCTCTGGATAGGGTAAGAGCAGAAAGATATTCCCATATATAATTTATATAGGAAATAGATATGAAAATATATGAATATTTGAAATAGATGTTATTTATATAATGTAATTTATAAAAAGTAACCCCTTGAAAATATAAGAGCTTGTTTTAATATTTCCCTTAAAATAATTATTTTGTATTCCCCTTTTGTTTTCCACATATAGTCCCTTCCCTTCCCTTCCCTTCCCTTCCCTTCCCTTCCCTTCCCTTCCCTTCC